>UESW01004375.1:542217-601449 GCA_900491605.1 Calamus simplicifolius
CGAGGAGATTTGTTGCTCGGCCCTGCCGAGGTTCGGAGAAATGTTTTACTTGGCCCTGCCAAGGTTCGGAGATTTGTTGCTCGGCCCTGCCGAGGTTCGGAGAATGTTTTACTTGGCCCTGCCAAGGTTCGGAGATTTGTTGCTCGGCCCTGCCGAGGTTCGGAGGACTGGTAGCTCGTTGCTCGGCCCTGCCGAGGTTCGGAGAAATGTTTTACTTGGCCCCGCCAAGGTTCGGAGATTTGTTGCTCGGCCCTGCCGAGGTTCGGAGAAATATTTTACTTGGCCCTGCCAAGGTTCGGAGATTTTCCTGTTCAAGCAGATAACTCGGTTGTGCCGAGGATTGATAAGCAGCATCTATTTCCATTTACGATTTATGGCAATATGGTATATAACCGATTCACACAATAAGTTGTGGGAAAATAGACAACTGGTGGGGCGTAAAGGACATACCCTATTGATAGTATTTGCGGAGGTTGTCTGAGTTCCACGTTCGGGGGACGGATTTCCCTTCGAGGTCCTGCAGCTTGTAGGTCCCTGGCCCAATGACCTCCGTGACTTGGTACGGGCCTTCCCAGTTCGGCGCCAGCTTTCCTTGCTCCAGCGGTTTGGATACAGAAGCTTTCCGGAGGACAAGGTCGCCAGGTAGGAAAGTCTTCCCCTTGACTCTGGAGGCATGGTACCGAGCCACCCTCTGTTGATAGGCGGCCGTCCTGATTCGGGCCTTCTCTCTGACTTCCTCCACCAAGTCGAGGTTGGTGCGGAGTTGCTCGTTGCTGGCTTCTTCCGAGTAACTCTCCACCCGCAAAGATGGGAGGCCCACTTCCACAGGGATGACGGCCTCCGTACCAAAAGCCATTCGGAATGGGGTCTCGCCCGTCGGGATTCTCGGAGTGGTGCGATAGGCCCACAAGACATGGTGCAGCTCATCCGCCCACCTGCCTTGGGCTCTAGAGAGGCGAGCTTTGATTCCTTGGAGGAGAGTCCTGTTGGTTACCTCGGCCGCTCCGTTGGCTTGTGGGTGCCCGACCGAAGTAAGGTGGTGACGAATTCCATGCTCTTCGCAGAATTGGCGGAATTTGGAATTGTCGAACTGCTTGCCGTTATCGGTGATTATGGTGTGGGGGAGGCCGAACCGGCAGATGATGGACCTCCACACAAAGTCTCTGGCCCGGGCTTCGGTGATTTGGGCAACTGCTTCCGCTTCAACCCATTTGGTGAAGTAGTCAATGGCGACAAATAAGAATTTTCGCTGTCCTGTCGCCAACGGGAATGGGCCGAGGATGTCCATCCCCCACTTGGCAAAGGGCCAGGCGGAGGATATGGAAACTAGCTCGGCGGAGGGGAGCCTCTGGATGCTCGAATGTCTCTGGCAGGCGTCACAGGCTCGGACTAGATCGTCCGCATCTTTCTGCATGGTCGGCCAATAATAGCCTTGCCGTAGCACCTTGTGACATAGGGACCGGCCTCCCAGATGGTTGCCGCAGATCCCTTCATGTACCTCCCGTAGAGCATAGTCCGCCTCGGATGGGCGGAGGCATCTGAGCAGCGGCATAGAAAAAGACCGCTTGTAAAGCTGGCTGTCAATCAATACATAGTGGGTCGCCTGCAGCTTCAATTTCCTGGCCTCCCTTCGGTCGGACGGGAGCGACCCTTCTTTAAGATAGCTGAGGATAGGGTCGAACCAGAATGGTTCGGTCTCGATTTGCATCACCCGGTCAGCTTCCATGATACTCGGCTTCTCCAGAGTCTCCAGATGGAATTTTTGTTCAGCATCCATTGTCTCCGTGGTTGCCAATCGGGAGAGTAGGTCGGCACGGGCGTTTTCCGATCTAGGAATTTGAATGATTTCAAACTCTGAAAAGTGAGGAAGTAGGCCGCGCACCTCTTGGAGATATCGGACCATATTGGGTTCTCGGGCTTCAAACTCCCCTCGCACGTGGCCGGCCACCAGCTGAGAGTCGGTGAAGGCGCTAAGCTTTTCCACCTTCAGGTTGCGGGCGATCCGGAGACCGGCTAACAGGGCCTCGTACTCGGCTTCGTTGTTGGAAGCCGGGAAGGAGAATCGGACGCCATATTCGAAGATCATCCCCTCCGGGCTGGTGAGAACCAAACCCGCACCGGAATGATGGGCGTTGGACGACCCATCGACGTGAAGGAGCCACCGAGCTTCAGGTTTTGGTCCTTCGGGACTTTTTGGGGTAGAGCCGTCTTCCGGGATGGTGCACTCGAGGAGGAAGTCGGCCAGTACTTGAGCTTTGATGGCCGGGCGAGGTTGAAATTGTATGTCGTGCTCGCTTAGTTCGACGGCCCATTTGGTCATCCTTCCCGATGTTTCTGGACGGTGGACCACCGCCTTGATGGGTTGATCGGTTAGGACCGTCACTGAATGTGCTTGAAAATAGGGTCGTAGCTTCCGGACCGAGGTGATCAAAGCCAGCACTATCTTCTCGATCCTGGTGTACCTCGTCTCCGCGTCGCGGAGCAGCCTACTCACATAGTAGATCGGTCTTTGGATCTTGCCTTCTTGCTTGACCAGTACCGAACAGACTGCTCCCTCGGAAACGGCCAGATACAGAAACAGAGTCTCCCCTGGGACCGGACTACTAAGAAGTGGAGGCGAGCCAAGGTACTTCTTGAGATCTTGAAATGATTTCTGGCATTCAGGAGTCCACTGGAAATTCTTGGCCGATCGGAGGGTTTTGAAGAAGGGAAGGCATCTCTCGGCTGACCGAGCCACGAAGCGGTTAAGGGCCGCTATTCTCCCGGTCAGGCGCTGGACTTCTTTAATGGACGCTGGGGGCGCCATTTGTTGGAGAGCTTGAATCTTCTGGGGGTTAGCTTCAATGCCGCGCTGGGAGACCATGAAGCCGAGGAACTTCCCAGAATTGACGCCGAAGGCGCACTTGGTTGGGTTGAGCTTCATTCCATACTTGCGCAGCGTGGCAAAGCTCTCCGCGAGGTCCTCAACATGCCGCAGCGCTTCCTTGCTTTTGACCAGCATATCATCCACATACACCTCCATGTTCCGGCCGATTTGCTCCTTGAACACCTTGTTGACCAGGCGCTGGTAGGTCGCTCCCGCATTTTTAAGACCGAAAGGCATAACTCGGTAACAGTAGGTACCTCGGTCGGTTATGAAGGCTGTCTTTTCTTCATCCTCGGGGGCCATCCGGATCTGATTGTAGCCCGAATAGGCGTCCATGAATGACAGCATCTGGTGGCCTGAGGTGGCATCCACGAGCTGGTCGATCCGAGGGAGGGGGAAGCTGTCCTTCGGGCATGCCTTGTTGAGGTCGGTGAAGTCGATGCAGATCCTCCATTTGCCATTCGACTTCTTCACCATGACGACGTTTGACAGCCAACTCGGGTAGCTCACCTCTCGGACAAAGTTGGCTTTGATGAGTTTGTCGACCTCTTCTTCAATGGCCTTTTGCCGTTCTGGGGCGAAGCTTCTCTTTTTCTGCTTAACGGGCCTGTGCATCTCGTCCACATTGAGACGATGGACGAGGACTTCGGGGCTAATTCCTGGCATGTCGGAGGCGGTCCAGGCGAAGATGTCCGCGTTGCTTTGGAGGAATCTGATTAGCTCGCGACGAGGCTCTCCCTCAAGCAGCGACCCGACCTTTGTGGTTCGGTCGGGCCGAGCTACGTCCAGCGGTACTTCTTCCAGCTCTTCCACCGGTTCTCCCCGTTGCTCGGCGAAATCTTCGCGGGCGTCTAGCCCGTCAACCTCGGGAATTCTGGACTGAAGGCTCGTGACAAAACATTGCCGAGCCATGGCCTGACTTCCCCGAACTACTCCAACTCCTTGCTCGGTGGGGAACTTCATAGACAGATGCGGGATAGAGACAACCGCCTTAAGAGACATCAAGCCGGGCCTGCCGAATATGGCATTGTATGGGGACCTGAGGTCGGTTACTAGGAAGTCGGCTTGTACAACGGTTACAAAGGGCCAGGTTCCTGCGCGGACCATCAGGGTGACGATTCCTTCTGGGATGATGACGTCGCCGGTGAATCCCATCAAGGTGGAATCCACGGCTCGAAGGTTTTCCATGAGCAATTTCATCCTGGCAAACACACCGAGGTACAAAACGTTCACCGAGCTTCCACTATCGACCAGGATTCGGCTTACATCATAATTGTTCAAGTTTAGGGATACGACAAGTGCGTCCTCATGGGGAAGCTGTATCCCAAGAAGATCATCATCAGAAAAGGAAAGCTCGCCCGTGCGCGCCTTCTTTGGCACCGGTGCATCACCATTGCCCCCGGAGCCCGATCCGCCGGCCTCTTCAATCATGTTGATGCGGCCAACCACTGGCGGGTTTGGTGGAGGAGGGAGTTGTGGGAGCTCAGGCTGGCGATCACCTCCTTGCTGCTGTGGCTCGGGTGCTCTTCTGAACTGGTCCAACCGTCCCCGCCGAATCAGTCTCTCGATCTCGTTCTTCAGCTGCCAGCATTCTTCGGTGTCATGGCCATGCTCCCTATGGTAGCGGCAGTACTTGGCGGGATCTCTCCGGGTTGGGTTCCCTCGGAGAGGTACTGGTCGGGGAAGCTGGCGCTCTATCTCCATGAGGATTTGTGCCCGGGGCGCAGTCAACGGAGTGTAGCGGTCGAATCGCCTAGGGGGACTCCGGGAGCGATTTCTTGGCGGCGGCGGAGGGACTCTTTGGCGGCGAGGTGGGCTTGGCCGACGGACAGGGCGGTGTCTGTCGGGAACTTTGGGCTCTTGCCTCTTCTTCGTCTGTTCAGCGCGGGCCATTCTCCGCGACTCCTCGACCCGAGCGTATTTGTCCGCAAGGGCCATCATATCAGACAGACACGGGGGGTAGCTGACTTCCATGGCCAGATAGAAGTCGCTCTCCTTTGAAACTCCCCCCGCTAGGGCGGACATGGCCACCTCATGATTAAGGTGGTCCACCTCCAACATGGCCTTGTTGAAACGGCCAAGATAATTTCTCAAGGACTCCCCCTCTCTTTGCTTGACTTCGGAGAGGGAGTCGGATCTCCGTCGGTGGCGGCGGCTGCTGACGAACTGGCCAATAAAAAGGTGGCTCAGCTCATCGAATGAATCAATGGAACCCGGTTTCAGGGCGTTGAACCAGGTTCGGGCGGATCCTCTGAGGGTGGACGGAAAGGCCCGGCAGAGGATCGCATCAGATGCTCCATGGAACATCATTATTGACCGGAAGCTGCTGAGATGGTCGTCCGGATCAGTGGAGCCGTGATAGGGCTCGACGGTTGGCAGCTTGACGTGGGAGGGGATCACTTCCTCCATGATCCCCTTAGAGAAAGGGATGCCCTGCTCTGCTTTGGGCTGAGGCAGGTGGATCTGCTTGGCGGCGTCCAGCTCCTGACGCATTTCTTGGATCTGACGGCGGATCTCCTCCTCACCGGCGAGAGGAACAGCCGGGCGGGAGAACCGCAAAGATGGTGTTGAATCATGGCGAGACGTTGCCGGAGAGAGGGAGCGGGCTCGCCGAGATCTGGGAAGATCTCTATTGCAACCGGTTCGAGGGACCGGTTTGTCTTCCCCGGGGCGACGTGGGGGATCCGCTGATTCACGCGGATCAGAGGAGGAGGTTGCCGGTGAAGAGGAAGTCGTCGTTTCTTTCTGGGGATGCGAAGCAGGAGGAGGTGCAAGGCGCTCCTGGACCAGGTGGGTGAGAGCCTGGACTTGTTGGACCAGCGTAGCAAACTGGTCCTGGGTCACCGGAATGGCAGGCGGCGACGGAGTCTCGACAGGTGGGGGTTGCGGCGCCGTGGCGCCAGTCGGATCAGGCCTCTGGGAGGCGACCTGATCGGGAGCATCAGAGGTTGCTCCTCTCTTCCGGTTGGCCATCAGAGAGGTTCTTCTCCGGATCAAGATCCTTGTCTCCTTCTTTCAAGTTTTAATGGGACTTGAGGCCCTTCCTCTAGCGCCAATCTGTTGCCGCCGGGATCCGTCCTCCGACTCGGGCGCGGTCGATCCTCGGGGAGTGGGGTGCGGCGGACCTGCAAAACAGGAAGCCCTGCACGCGGAAGGACGCCGGGGGTGGTCCTCCGCGGAAGGCCCTCCGACGCTCAAGTCAGTGAGGAAGGAATCGGCGATCAACCAGACAATGAGGAGGTGATCTCTCCGGGAGACCTCTCCAGGGGGGCGGTCAATCGGAGGCTCTGGTAAGGGCAGAGCACCGACGAGCTGCCGGGAGAGAGAGAAGTAACCCTAGAGTTTTTTGGTGTGTCAAGGGTTGCGTACCTGAGGTAATCTGCCGAACTAGTATTTATAGACTGTCACCTGGGGACTTGAGCGTCTTCTGGAAGGTACTGAAGTTGTTAAGATTCGGGGGTAGACAGAATCAGGCCGTTGTGGGGCCGTTAGAATCCACGCCTTGTCTGTTAAGGGATCGACGACTGGGAGAGCCCCTCGATGTCTTGGGATCTGGGTGAGTAGACCTGGGGCGGTTATAATAGGTCTTAGGCCACGTCTTAATATGATTCCCTGCTTAGGGTGCTGCTTGGGTAGACTTGAGTTCTCCCGCGCCAGGTTCCGCGGAGGTGGACGTCGGGGCGTGGATCGCTAGGTAGCAGCGGGCTATGGGAGCCCGGAAGAAGCCGAGCTGCGGAGGCCCGGAATAGGCCGAGCTAAGGAAGCCCGGAAGAAGCCGAGCTACGGAAGCCCGGAAGAGGCCGAGCTAGGGAAGCCCGGAGGAGGCCGAGCTACGGAAGCCCGGAGGAGGCCGAGCTAGGGAAGCCCGGAAGAGGCCGAGCTAGGGAAGCCCGGAGGAGGCCGAGCTACGGAAGCCCGGAAGAGGCCGAGCTACGGAAGCCCGGAGGAGGCCGAGCTACGGAGGCTCGGAAGGAGCCGAACCACGGAGGCCCGGAGGAGGCCGAGCTGCGGAAGCCCGGAGGAGGCCGAGCCAGCCCGAGGCCGAACCACGGAGCCCGGAAGGAGCCGAACCACGGAGGCCCGGAAGGAGCCGAACCACGGAGGCCCGGAAGGAGCCGAGCTACGGAAGCCCGAAGGAGGCCGAGCTACGGAAGCCCGAAGGAGGCCGAGCTACGGAAACCCGGAAGGAGCCGAACCACGGAGGCCCGGAGGAGGCCGAGCTACGGAAGCCCGGAGGAGGCCGAGCCACGGAAGCTCGGAAGGAGCCGAACCACGGAGGCCCGGAAGGAGCCGAACCACGGAGGCCCGGAAGGAGCCGAACCACGGAGGCCCGGAAGGAGCCGAACCACGGAGGCCCGGAAGAGGCCGAGCCACGGAGCCCGGAAGGAGCCGAACCACGGAGGCCCGGAAGGAGCCGAACCACGGAGGCCGGAAGGAGCCGAACCACGGAGGCCCGGAAGAGGCCGAGCTACGGAAGCCCGAAGGAGGCCGAGCTACGGAAACCCGGAAGAAGCCGAGCTAGGGAAGCCCGGAGGGAGCCGAACCACGGAGGCCCGGAAGAGGCCGAGCCAGGGAGGCCCGGAAGAGACCGAAAGGAGGGGGTCAGCCTTAGCCGTCTTGCACGGATATCAATGCAATGACGATTTTACCCCCCAACAGATAGCAAGTGAACTTTAGTTATAAGTAAATAACACTTTCTTTTCCATTTAATATGGGACTATTTTTGAGGTATTACAATTTTTCCTTCTTATAATGCGACATCATCATCGTACGTCACAAGCTAGCTATAATCTATCCTCAAGCCAAATCGTTGGTACCGTAAAGGTGGCTTTACGCTATAGCGGAACTTTACTACCATCCTATGGGTAGTCCTTTCCTCATGCCCATTAACTTTTGCATACTTGGGTCGACTCTAATACCATTTGCAACGTTCCAAGCCCACCTGCTATTCCAATTAACTCCATTAACGGGTTCAAACCATGTGGCTCAACAACTCAAGTAGAAATTAATGGGTAGCAAGTGGACTTCAGTTATAAACACATAATACTTTCTTTCCCATTTAATGTGGGGCTATTTTTGAAGTGTGACAATAGTAGCATATCTTGTTGCACCAAGACTCTCAAAGCATGCATTACTCTCAAATGCGCCAAATGCTCCAAATGAAACCATTTATTGTTCAAGATGATAATGACTTTGAAATATTATATGTAAAGAATGCACAACCATGATGATTTAGAAGAATAAACAGGACGTATTTATTTTAAGTAAATATACATATGAAATATCCAAATGAGGCTAGGAACTTAAGAAGAACTACTCAAATGGGTTATTATTTGCATGAGGAATAATACCTTGAATGTTTGCTTGCTATAAGTTTTTGGTTATAATGTTTGGCTTTTACACATTTTATGACATAGATGTTTTAATGTACTTTGTCTTCAAAATTGTTAAGCAGTTGTTCCATAACATTGAGTTGAGAAAGTTAAGAAGAACTATTCTATGTTTCACTTAGAAATTTAAAGCTTTAGACACACAGATTCATACCATCTTCCTTATTTCTATTTTTTTAATGAGATGTTTTTTTCTCTAAGTCTTTCACTTTTTAAAATAAATTCAAGGGCAGATGAATAGTTAATGGAAGCAATCAAGGATGCCTTACAGTGAAATAAGAGGGAAAAACTAACAGAGCTGAGAAAGAGAGAGAGCTGAAGAACTGTGTGATTCCTGTAAAGCTCAGTAGTGTAAGCTCCCTGAGATGACTCTTCCAACAGTTGGATTCAGGATGAAGATTTTCAAATTGAATGGACAAATTCTATGCCTTGGATAGAGTTAACCCCATGTAGAATAGAAAACTCATCATGAAACAATTGCAAGCATGAAAAAAGCAAGGGATTTTTCAAGACATCCTGTCTGTGGTCAGTATTTTATTATGTTTTATCTGAAACTAATTGAGTTTTTATATCCTTGGCATTGGTCCAACAAATGATGTGAGATATTACATTTTATCTGAAACTATGTGAGATAGCTGTGTATTGGAGACATTATTATGACTGAGAATATACCTTCCTTCAATGATGCAGGATCAAACAGGAACTGCGATAATTGTTAGAGCTTAGAGGAATCTAGTAGATGCTAGAAACCCTAAATGAAAAGTTTTAGGGCAATCCAAAATGATTCAGCTTCTGCCTAAAACAGAATTTCATGGAATAGTGAAACAATTTGCAACATCCAATAATAGGGTTGGATTTATTTATTTATTATTTTTTTGGGACAGTCTTTAGAGATTAACTACAAGTTAATCACACATGCAATGAAAAATAAAAACAGAGATCTGAAAGAAGGTGACAGGTGGAAGTCAGGACTCACTATTTGGTGGATCCATAGTTGTCATGGGCAGTCAGTCACCTAGGCACCCAGGATGCTTTCCAGCACCTAGGTGAGGCTTGCCTGGTCAAGTTTATGCCCGGGTGCTCACCTAGCAATTGGATGCTTGCCTAGGTGAATCAGCTGGGTGCTCACCCATCTGATTCACCTACTAAAGTGGGTTGGGTTGAACCAAATCTAGTTGGGTCTAGACTAGTGGCTGGGGCCGAACTAGAATAGAAGTAAAGAAATGAGAGGAGTGAAGAGCCTTTGCTTTCTCATCTGATCTAGTGCATGGATGGAGGTGTCTTTTTTCTTCCCTCTCACTTGCAACCTGGTGGATGGCAGCTGGCTGGCAAGGGTTCTAGGTGATGGTGGCTAGCTAGCAAGTCTTCCACATGAGCTTTCTCCCCCATCCCTTTCTTCTTCTTCCTCCAATCCTTTTCTTCCCCCTTCTTTGTTTCTTTTTTCTCCTTCTCTGCCTTCTCTCTCCGTGTCCAGCCAGTTGACAGGTGGCGTGGCTTCCACAGCTAGCCAGCAAGGCTATTTGTTTGTTTAGCTGAGGACATGTTTGACATCATTGCTGTTTTCTTCTTCTTCTTTTTTGTTTCTTGGAAAATCAATCAATCCCACGTTGTGATTAGTGTGGAAGTTAGCATTTGCATGTGTCATTTGCTATTCCTTGTTTTGTTCTCTCTTTTTTGAAAGCAATAAATTTTTGCTTCCAAAAGCTTTTAGGTTGTCACAAAGAATTTAAAAACACAAGAAAAGGGTTTGATTATTCATGCAATCTAGCTCATTTTTCATCTTGGATTTCTGAAAACAAAAAGTGAAAACAAATGGCAATATCAAGTGCGTCCTTAGCATTTTAATTTGTTTTTTTACTAAGATACCAAGTCATCCTATCTATAACTCTTTGATTCATTTTTCAGTCTTTCTAGAACTTAATTCTCTGTTTTTCCTAAATTTGTTGTATTCTTCTTTCTTTTTCCAAGTAAGACATGATCCTATCTTGACAATAGAGCTAATATTTCTTCTGTTAAACAGACAACCTAGCCAGATTTTTGTGGGGTTAAACAGTTCCAATCCCTTGCTTCTCACCAAATAAAAGTAATAGTTTTAGCACTATTTGAGCCAAGACAACAAGGATATTGTGTACTTGTATTCTTTAAGTTTAATCAGATAATACCATACCAATCCATTATATTTTAAGTAGGTTTCATGCATTAATTTTTAGTTGAATCTTTGGGTCATGTAATATTGATACAACTCAACTAAACTAAACTAAGCCTTAATGCCAATTCCCCTACATAAATTCTTTTTCTTCCATTTTACTCAATTTAGGGTCATACTTTCTAAAAGATACCGTGACATCAAGTCTTTGCTTGCTACGTCATCCTATGTAATTTTTAGTCTATCTCTATCCCTTTTCCTTCTATATACATCAATTTATTCTTTTATATTGATTCATCTTTCAACTTATATGATGCATAAAATCATCTTTGTTCTTATAAATTGATACTATAGTGTTCTTCTTTCATTACCAAGCTTTTTTTGGTCTTTAAAATCTTATTAAATAAATTAATTGATTAATTTACTCGCATGTCACTTAAATGCTTTGAAACCTCAATAGAGATTCTATCAGATCCAACCGCTTTTCTTAGTTTCATTTATTCTATAGCATGATTTATCTCAAATACTCTAATTGTATACTCAACTCAACTCATCTAAGCCTTTTCCCAACTACGATACTCTAATTGTATGCATATACTTAATATTTTTTCTTCAATGGAATTAATAAGGTATCCTAAATCATTTACATGAATAGTACTAAATAACTTATCAAAATAACTTTTTCGTCCTCTTTTGGTCTTGTCTTTTTAACCAATTTTTTTTTAATGTTCATATTTGATGCATTTAACTTAAGTCAAGTCCTTAGTTTTCTTTTCTCTTAGGCTTATAATCTTATAGATCTCTTTTTCTCTATTCTTAGTTTCTAACTTGCGATATAACTCTTTATGTGATTTGAATCTATTATATTATTTTTTCAATTTCCTTCTTAGCTACCTGATAAGTTTTATACACTTCTCTATTCTTACATTTAGGTAGCTTTTTATATTCTCTTTTAACCTTAAATGAAATTAAACTTTCGATCGTGTAATATTGACATCTTATTGCAAATATTACAAGTTTTAATCATTGATTGAAATATGTGAAGGCGTGAGTAATTTTGTAAATGTTGTATAAATTTTGTCTTTTGGTGGATCGCTATTCACCTAGGCTACGGGAGGGTCCATCGCCTAGGACTGCCTAGGCTATTTGAGAAATATGGTTGGCTAGCTGTGGCAGAATATTGTGAATGGTGACTTGATTTCGGATCTTTAGCAGAAAGAGGGAAGGAAACAAGATTGGATAATGTTGCAATGTTTAAGAATTGATCTCCAAGTGATATTGCAAGTAAAATGAACCTTAAAACATTCTAGAACTGTTTTATAAATAAGGCAGCAATATGATCAATTCAAGAACTGAAGTAAGATAGATGGCAGATTTATGATATAAAGAAGAAGAAGATTGAGAGAAAAATGAGAAGAGTAAGCAGCAAAAAAGAGAAAGAAAGGAGAAGACCGAACCATTGCCAAAAGGTCTCTCTATTTCCTTTTAAAGAACTTTCCAATGTATAAACCTTTCAGTCAGCTCCTCTGGACTCTTTGTGGACTCTTTATAAATGACCAATCCTCTAGAAAGTTCCTGGTTTGATTCATCTAAGACTCTACAAATATAAAAACATATGCTGTCAGAATTGACCACCTATTTAACTCTTAATAGATCTCCTAGAAGGCCATGGTTACTTCAGTGCATGCCCCTCATGCTACTGTGACGTGAACAGTAACCGGCATTTTGCTATCTATCAAAATTTATATGGACTTTATCAGCAGCAAGTTTGGGGCTGTTGATGAAGATATGCTTGTGTAATATCTCATGGTTATTCATTGCTTCAGAAATGAGGACCAAATATGCCTTGATTGCCACCACAACCTCGCAATCTCAGCCTTTTGTGGGTCTGAACAGCAATCTAATTGCTCTCAGAGTAGATTTTTATCCATTGCACCCTTGCTTCAGGACATAGCAGCTTATCTTCAATGATCAATATAACATATGACACTAGTTTTGGTGTCTTAGTACACCATTTTGAACCTTAAATCCGAAAGCAGATTCCAACAGTAATACAGAGACTTCACCAAGACTCAAGAATCATATATGCGCAACATTGAATTTTTTTCCATTATCTTGATCTAAGTGATCTTGTGCAATTGGTTATTGGCTCCAGGATCCAACTTGGATTCAAATTGGCCATATGCTATAGGATATAGCACTGGTTAGTTGAATGCATCTTCTTTTATGCACTAGATCATTAATCTGCCTTCAATTATGCTTTTGATGCTTTGATCCTGTTTTAGTCCATCTCTTGTATCCTTTAGGGCTAACATAGGGTGGCCTATATCATGTTTTAGTCCATCTCTTGTATCTTTTAGTCCATCTATTGTATCTAGATTCTTAGCCTATATGAGGAGCCAGGTGTAGCCTTTTTTTATGCAACCACCAAAACTTTGCTTCTTCAAATTAACTCCTCAATTCATATATGATTATTACCTGGTTGCAAATATTCATCAAATTTGTATTTCATGCATCCTTTGTTGCTATATAGTTTGGTTTGTCCAAGGTGTTAAAGCAGAAGCATGTTCATGTTGTCATATCTCTCTATGGTCACATGTTTGAGTGGGACTTATAAGCTGCATCAACTTTCTCTGACCTAATGAACCTAGATCCATTTTCATTCTTCTATTTATTTGAAGGCATCATTTTTGCAAGACTTAAATTAACAAACTTACATTTCTCATGTTCTAAAGCATCTGTATCGATGTCGCTTGTTCATTGATCCAGGAAACTTACAGATTTCTAGTATTCCTTATTCTGCATATTATGCCACATGACCTAGGCATTTAGGTATCTTGTGGATATTCTTCAGAGTAACCAGAGGTGGAACTAAATACACATACAGTCATAAGTTTCATGGAGTGACTTGAAATGACATTCATTGTGCCTGGTATGATAGTTAACTTATTGGCTGCCTTATCCTTTGGTCTCTTGAATAGTGATGCGCCATTTGCCCTAGAGTTTTTACAGTGTGTCATGCACTGGCCTAAATATCCTGTCCTATTGCCCTCTGTAATGGTGGCTAATTTGTTGTCCGGTACCTAGTTACATTATTGACGGCTAGCATACTGTCTACCTGAAAATTCTGTAAAATGTCATATCCTCCTGGTTAAATCTTTTTGTTTCATGTATTTATGATCATTGCTTTGTTCATAATACTTCATATTAGTCAATTGAGAATTGACCACTACATTACCTAAGGCAGGATGGACTTCATTTACTGTTTGTGGGAAGCTGCGGCGCTTAGTAAAAGTGCAAAAGGTGCTTTTTTTTGGTATTCAACATATATGGTAGTGAATTGCTTGCATGAAATTCTGATGCTAGATCTTTTTATCCTAGGTTGGGCATGCTGGTACTCTTGACCCAATGGCAACTGGTTTGTTGATTGTTTGTGTTGGTAAAGCAACCAAATTGGTGGAAAGGTACACTTTTGGCTTTTGAATATCCATTAGTCTTGTTATTATCCGTAGGGTGCAAAAATTTTACTGAAATAATCTTTTGCTTTACGGTAATTGAGGATGTAATGTTTGTGCTTAGTCAAGTTAAAAAATAATGATATATGGTATCATCATATAAAACACATTTATTGATGCAGTGTTCTTCTTGACCAAACCTTCAGGGGAAAACAAAATGTTGTAAATAAATTTCAAATCCTCATTTTGAGATATTTTGTTGAACATCTTCAATGATAAAGAACGCCACTTCATTTGGAAAGTAATGAGTCAGTGTTACCAAAAAAAAAAAAAAAAAAAAGAATACCGAGCTAAATTGAAAGGGAGAAAGGATAGAATGGAATAAGGAAACGTACCTTCAAGTCAATTCTCTGTGTAAATTTTTTTTTTTTTGGACCCTGGCTCGTTTTTAGAGCCCTAAAGTATGTGCACTTAATTTAGTCCATTAATTTAACTTAATTAATCATGAACCTTAAACTGAACTTTTTTACTATAAAAACTGTTGAAGTGTAAATAAGCTGTAAATAAAATTAGTTAATATCACTGTAGATTAAGAGAATCTGTTTGAATTTAAATTTTCTAAAATTAAGGGATTTGATTAGATAGATTTCGGATTTAGAATGATTAAGTTTTCCATTCTTATCTTGTAATCATTCCCTAAAATTAAGGGATTTGATTAGATAGATTTCAGATTTAGAATGATTAAGTTTCCTATTCTTATCTTGTAATCTCCTATATATTTCCTAGGATTGTACACTAAAGGGGATAAAAAAAAATTTCAGCCTTCTACATGGTATCAGAGCTCTAGGGTTTTCGGCATTCATCCCTTTGCACGCAACCTTCATTGCTGCGGCTCCCTTGAGCCTATTTCTCTACCTATCCTAGCAGCCTTTATTGCTGCAAGATTTCTTCCATCGACCATGTCAACCTCTGAAACCTTTAGCATCCGTAACCCATCTGAAGAATCCAATTCTGTTCAGAAAATTGGAGATTTACAGAATATTCGGGCATCCTATAGGCTCAGTGGAAAGAATTATCTCAAGTGGTCTCAATTTGTCCGAACATACCTCAAAGACAAGGGGAGGCTTAGCCATCTTCTCGAAAACGGGCCAATAAAGGATGATCCGAAGTTTGAAACATGGGATGAGGACTCCATGATAATGTCGTGGCTATGGGATTCCATGGAACCCATGATTAGCGACATGCATATTTTTGACAACTGCAAAGGAGATTTGGGACTTTGTTCGTCGCACATATTCAAAGGACCACGATGATGCACAAGTTTATAAGATCAAGGTCAAAACTGCAGCTAATAATAAAGAAATTGGAAAGCTAAGGAGTTTGTTAGGATCTCTTGAGAAGCCTTCTGGAGCTTGCTCTTTGACTCTTTCAGGTAAACCTTCTTTTTCTTTTTGTATGAATGCCCAAGTAACAGAAACCGAAAACACCTATACAAACTCTTGGATAATAGACTCCGGTGCCACAGACCATATGACCCCTACACCTCAGTATTTTCACACCTATATCCCATGCCCAGGTAACAGGAAAATTGTAGTGGCTAATGGCTCTTTAACCACTATTGCAGGGTTCGGGGATATATATATCACACCCATCTTTATCCTTAAAAATGTCCTCCATGTACCAAACTATCAGCCAGCCTCATCTCCATTTATAAGATCACCTAAGACCTTAAATGTTATGCTGTTTTTTCTCTTCTTATTGTGTTTTTCAGGATCAGGGATCGGGGAAGAGGATTGGACTTGCTAAGGAAAGTAGCGGCCTTTATCTCCTTAAATCATCTCAAACTGTTAAGAATGATTTATCATTTTCCTTTCTCAGTTCTTTCAATAAAGATGTCATTTGGCTGTATCATTTACGCCTAGGTCATCCATCTTTTAGGGTTTTACAAGTTATGTTTCCTCAACTATTCCAAGGATTAGATATTTCTGAGTTTCATTGTGATATTTGTGAGTTATCAAAACATACTTGTGTATCTTTTTCTATTAGCAATAAACGCAGTTCTTATCCTTTTTATTTGATCCATAGTGACATATGGGGCCCTTCCAGCATACCTAATATTTCTGGGGCTCGATGGTTTGTATCCTTCATTGATGACTGCACTCGAGTTACATGGCTATTCCTCCTCAAACACAAATTTGATGTTAGCTTTGTTATTCCAATGTTCCATTCAATGGTTCAAAACCAATTTGGAGTTACCATAAAAAGCTTTAGGACAGATAATGCTATAGATTACTTTAATCAAGTTCTATCACCTTATTTCCAATCCCAAGGTATTATCCATGAATCATCATGTGTCAACACGCCCCAGCAAAATGGGATAGCTGAAAGGAAGAATGGACATTTGCTCAACACTATTCGAGCCTTACTCTTTCAAGGGAATGTATCCAAGTCTTATTGGGGTGAGGCTGCTCTCACTGCCACAACATGATAAACAGACTTCCCTCCCGTGTGCTAAATAATAAGAGTCCTATAGAGACTCTCAATAGCTTCTACCCTCACTTCCGAACCTCAAATACATAGGGTATTTGGCAGCACTGCCTTTGTTCATGTTCACAGCCAGCATAGAAACAAACTAGATCCCCGTGCCATTAAATGTGTCTTTCTTGGTTACTCATCCACTCAAAAAGGATACAAGTGTTATAACCCTTTATCAAAAAAAACCTACATTTCTGTTGATGTCACATTTATGGAAAATACCTTTTTTCTCCAAGTCCTCTCTTCAGGGGGAGATTTCCATGTTAGAAGATAGGACTTCTGAGATTTCTGAACCACTTCAAACCCTTGATCTTCCAACCAGCATAGTTGGAAACAAGTTTATTGAATCTGTGTCATCTCCTGTCTCTCTTGACCTATGTAGAAGGCTGAAATTTTTTTTTTTTTCATTCCCATTCAGTGTACAATCCTAGGAAATATATAGGAGATTACAAGATAAGAATAGGAAACTTAATCATTCTAAATCTGAAATCTATCTAATCAAATCCCTTAATTTTAGGGAATGATTACAAGATAAGAATAGGAAACTTAATCATTCTAAATCTGAAATCTATCTAATCAAATCTCTTAATTTTAGAGAATTTAAATTCAAACAGATTCTTCTAATCTATAGGGATATTTAACTAATTTTATTTACAGCTTATTTACACTTCAACACTCCCCCTCAAGCTGAGGAATAGATATCTTCCATTCCCAGCTTGGATATAAGGCCCTGAAAAATGAAACTATTTAGCCCTTTTGTTAGAACATCCGCTAGTTGTTGTCCCGATGGAACATAAGACATACACACTAATCCTTCCTCCAATTTCTCTTTGATAAAATGTCTATTAATTTCGATGTGTTTTGTCCTATCATGTTGTATAGGATTATAAGCAATATTGATAGCTGACTTGTTGTCGCAGTAAAGTCTCATAGGACTTTCCCATTTGACTTTCAAATCATCTAGAATAATCTTTAGCCAAAGCAGCTGACACAGGCCTTGCGCAATAGCCCAAAATTCTGCTTCTGCAGATGATCTTGCTACCACATTCTGCTTCTTACTTCTCCATATTACCAGGTTTCCTTCAAGAAAGATACAATATCCTGTAGTAGATCTTCTATCTATTAGGGAACTTGCATAATCTGCATCGTTATAAGCTTCTAAAGTAAGAGTATTGCTCTTTTTGAACAAAATTCCTTTTCCTGGATTGCCTTTCAAGTAATGTAGTACCCTGTAAGCAGCTTGAAGATGTGGTTCCCTTGGATCATGCATAAATTGACTAATCATGCTCACTGAGTATGCTGTCTGATCGAGTGTGAGTAAGATATATGAGTCTACCTACCAATATTTGGTACATTCCTTTGTCAACAGCTGGTTCTTCTTTAGCCTCACCTAACTTATGATTTGGATCCATTGGAGTAGAGACGGGTTTACAATCTATCTTCCTTGTTTCTACCAACAAATCAGTCACATACTTTTGCTGAGATATGAAGATTCCTTGTGTGGAATATGTCATCTCAATACCAAGGAAGTACTTCAGTTTCCCTAGTTTCTTTATCTCAAATTCCTTCACCAGCTGCCGCTTTAATTCCTGCTTCTCCATCTCATCATTTCTAGTTACTATGATGTCGTCCACATATACTAGAAGAGCAGTAACCCCCCCTGTAACTGACTGCTTAATAAAGAGTGTATGGTCCCCTTGACTTTGTTTATATCCGGATTCCTTCATCACTTTTGCAAATCTTCCAAACCATGCTCTAGGTGATTGTTTTAATCCATAAAGTGCTTTTCTCAACCTGCACACCTTGCTACCTGAGTTCCCTTCAAATCCTGGTGGGATGTTCATGTAGATTTCTTCATCTAGGTCACCATGGAGAAATGCATTCTTAACATCATATTGCAGCAGTTGCCAATTGAAGTGTGCAGCCAAAGATAATAGGATTCTCACAGTATTCATTTTTGCGACTGGAGCAAAGGTCTCATGATAATCTACACCGTAGGTTTGAGTGTACCCTTTAGCTACCAATCTTGCTTTATATCTCTCAAGGGATCCATCAGCTCTGTATTTCAATGTGAAAATCCACTTACAACCAACAATATTTTTTCGTTTGTCAACGTTCTCACATGTTCTATTCTTTTCTAATGCACTCATCTCCTCTCTCATGGCAGTCCTCCATTCCCTTTTTGTCAATGCCTCAGTAACAGTGTTAGGAATAGCAATGGTGTTTAGGCTCATAATGAATTTTCGGTGAATTGGGGACAAATGTTTAAGGGAGACATAGTAAGTAATGGATAGAGTGGTCGTTTGGTGCATTCTCTTGTGCCTTTTCTAACAGCAATGGGTATGTCTAAGTCTTCTATGAGGTCAGTAGGTGTCTCAATAGGCTGTAAAGACATGTCAAATCTTACAGATATGTCTAAGTCTTTAATGGGGTCAGTAGATGTCTCAATAGGCTGTAAAGACATGTCAAATCTTACCTTGATTTCATTTCCAGAGTTTGGATCAGATTCTTGGACTTGTGTCAATTCAGGAACAACCTTTCTCCTTGAATACACCTGAGAGAATCTTGTAGGGTTGTGACTGGCATTGATTAGGTCAGGAGAGACAGGAGATGACATAGATTCAGTAGACTTGTTTTCAACTATGCTGGTTGGAAGATCAAGGGTTTGAAGTGGTTCAGAAATCTCAGAAGCCAAATCACAATATTCATGTCCCCAGTTCCTAGTCCTGTT
Source organism: Calamus simplicifolius (assembly GCA_900491605.1). Lineage (NCBI taxonomy): Eukaryota > Viridiplantae > Streptophyta > Magnoliopsida > Arecales > Arecaceae > Calamus > Calamus simplicifolius. The sequence continues at coordinate 561,341 of UESW01004375.1, forward strand.
AGTCCGTTTGGTAATAACTTGGTTGAATTGAGCCTCTTTGGTTCACCTAACATATCCAAAAGATCATCTCATAACAACACTCAAATCTCACGCAGAACTTGCTAAAATGGATTTCTAAGTCTCAAATTTTAGGAGAAAAAGCTAAAGTTTAGAAGCCCAAGATTTTGGAAGAAAGCAGCTTTCAAGTACAGACAACTTCTAATGAAATCAATATCACATTCACAAAATTTAGGAGAGAGCAGCACATTAAGCCCAAGATTCAGTAAGAAAGCAACACATGTTTTGTTCTTTCATTGACATTGAATGCAATAAAATTTTTATCCTCTTCATCAATCAGCCTTCGCTCCCAGAAAACATTTTTTTCTTTTGTTTCATTAGTTGCTAGGCTGTGAATATGTAGCATTACTCCCTCTTAAACATAGTTATCATGGACATAAGTTATATGACCTTAATGTTCACTAAATTGGATGACATAGAACTCAGGAAATGCTGGGATCCACCTACTTAACCAGCCCCACGCCTATTGCTCCCAAAGAAGGCACTGCACTTGGACTAGTATCAACTTATTCACATTGATGTTATAAATTGAGGTAACCAAATTGTGGAGATGGTCTATGTCAATATAATGAAATTATATTCAAGAGTTTAATAAAGATAGAATGGACCATGACCTAGAAAATTTAGATAAAATCTAATATCCCATTAATATAACTTAAACATAACCATATAGCATTTCTCATCTATCCAAGGTTGGTCTTTGCCAAGAATTCCTGGCATTTCTCTATGTATTTGGTCACTCTCTATGAAGAATACCTAGAAAGGATGACCTCAAATATTATTCAAGCTTCTCCATTATAATTTCTCACAACCTCTAACCAAGTGACCATTGGAACTCCATCATTTTCCTACATCCTTAAACACAAATCATATTGCCCCTTCCTACTCGAGTCCTCTTCGATCTTAGTTGCATTTGCCTCTACAATCCCAGTCAATTCTTTATCATTTCCTCCTTAATTTGTACATCCTAGGTGTCACTTTCTTCTCGAAGTGGGATGATAGTATTGCAACGCTCCATGGCGCTCCTACAACTTTGAAAATTGAATTTTATTTTTTTATTATTTTCTGGTAATAATTGTCATTTGGGGGTGGTGTCCAGGTCAAAGGAAATAATAAGCATTTATCTGAATGAACAAACGTCTAGGATATGAATGGAATTACTATATTAATTTTGAAGCTTGTAGCATTGACAAGACAACTTAATTAGGGTTACATTGGTCATATGGTGAGCCGTTTTATAGATTTTGGAGCTAGATGAGGACATTAGGATGCACCATATTTTATGGTATTCTTATCATTGAGATCCATACGGCTTATTATGACACTACATTGATGCATCATTTACATTTACATGTATGAATGTAGCTATGTATTCATGACACCAACAGACTTCTTTTTTTTTTGGGTGCATAAAAGTGAAAATTGTTATAAATTGTAGAAGAAGAATGAACCCATCCACAAATTTCGCAAAGATTTGTTTGACTAATTTGTTGCTGTTGAAAAGAGAACTGTTGTTGTTTGTGAATTTGTTTGCTTCTACAGATATCAAGGTATGGTCAAGGTTTATAGTGGTGTTTTCAGGCTGGGTGAGGCTACTTCAACTTGGGATGCTGATTCACCGGTCCGTTTACTGGCTTTCATTTGATTTTAAAACATTTAATTTACATTAATATTAACTTGCAAAAAAGCTTGCACTTATTGATTATTTTCATTTAGTGCTAAGAGAAATTAAATAAGTCTTTCTTCTTGACTCTTTATGTGACATAACATTGGCAACCATGTTGTCAAATCATTGACAATTGCAAATTTCGTTCTCAAGTTCATATGTTGTATGGAACTTTTGGCAGACGTTCAGATATGTCCTAGTTTTAAGGTGTATTATGATGCTCTTGATATGCCAGTTTTAATTTTTGGTGAAGGTGTTGTAATGTCTTTTTTTTATATAGCTATGTTCTTCTAGTCACAACAAACAACAAGGTTCATCTGGAGTAGCATGTGATTATTCAAGTTCAATTTGGAATCATCTTTTCTTTATGTTTTGGTTAGTAGTTGTTGACTTGTTAGTTTGAGATGCAGCACCCCTGGCCCTCCCTTGGTGTACCTGATATTCTGCAAGCTCCATCATCTTATAGTTTAGCTTTTAAAAACTTTGAGTGTGGTATTATTTTAAAAATTGACAGAAGATTTTCCTTCCTAGGTTAGGGAATTGTGAAACTGATCACTGTCAAAGATGTGAGAGGCATATTAAAATTAAATCAGAAGTTCAGCAAAAATCATTTGAAAGATCACTGATTATGTGACTGAAACAATTTATTTTTGCAGGAAAGCCAAATCACCATCATTTAATCTGTGATAAAAACTCAGAGCTGCAACCATTATTTGGCCATATGAGTAGGCTCCCTGTGTTTTGTCATTTTTCCTATAAAAGGTTAAGCCACTTGCACACAGTTGAGAGGTTTATAAAGACAATAAAGTACAAGGGCACAATATTAAAATTATTAAGGCTTGTATATGGCTGCCTCTTAAGGTGAAGGTTCATTGGAGGCAATTCTAAAAAAATCTGTATTATAATGCTAAAGGTAATAATTTATCTTGCTCCGTTCTATAAAAATAGCCTCGTTTGCATGGTCTTGATTCTTGCATGGATGAGGTCACTTATAATGGAAAATCATGACAAAGTGGAAAAGGTCCACCAAACAAACCTATACCAACCATACCGTATCATATTGGTAGAGTGCCAAGCTTTTTTATTCATATCAAACCAAATTGGTTTAAACTAAGTGGAACTATCTCGTACCGCCCTTTACTGACCTATGCCACCTCGTTTTGAGCAGTACTATAGCTAGGAGTAAGGAAAAATATTGGCATTCTGTCTCAATATGAAGTGCATACCATACTGTATTGATTGTACTGTATCAAACTAGTTGTGTATTATTATGGTTCTCGGTATTAATTTTGTAATCTTTGATTGATAACATACTCAACTCAACTCATCTAAGCCTTTTCCCAACTACATGGGGTTGGCTACATGAATCTGCTTCCTCTACTCTGCTCTATTTAGGACTAAGTCGACATTCAAATTACAAATAGTTATATTTTTTTTAATTATTTCTATTCATGTTAGTTTAGGTCTAATCTTTGATTGATAACATATTCAATTAAAATTAAAAAGATTGAAATAGATGGAGATATTTTTTCGAACACTAAACTTTCATGTACTATACGGTTGCAATCAAATCGACTATTTTAGTATGTATTAGGTTATTGGGAAACAAAGAATTTGCCAATAATTTAGACAAAATTAATAAAGATTAGAATGTGGAAGTGCATCCGCTAATAGTTAGGGTCAGGGTAAGTGCAATGAAGGAAGCTTAATAGTTGAACTAATAACTTGTGGAAACTCAGTGAGGGGAGGGGCTTATCTCTTGGGATGGTATTTAGATTCCTTCAAAACTGCTCATTACCTAGTATAACTAAATTATAAACTAGTAAGCTGTCACTCCTTTCTGCCAATCACAGATAAGTCTTTGTATTTATTTGCTGTGTTCCCTTGTTGTTCCCCTATGGTTTTGTGTTTGCAATCCATTATTCAGTTCTTGAATTGTTGCTTTTACTTTGATGATTTGGCAAGTTTTCTGCTATCCTAATAAATTATTATATTGCTCTTCATGATGATTCACATTATTATGAGCTTTAGGTGTAATTATCATTTTCTCTTTTTTAAAGGTCTTTTTTTTTCACTTTAGATAATGATTACTATTTTCCTGGCCAGGTCATCCAAAGAGAACCATGGGAACACATCAAAGATGAGGATATTAAAAAGATAGCTGCATCTTTATTGGGAGAGTTATGGCAAGTTCCTCCCATGTTTTCTGCCATTAAGGTTATTGATCTTGCTGACTCTGGAATGCATTTATTCGTTTCCTACATAACAATGTTACGGCATTGTCAAAGGTGCACCTAAAGCATGCCTAAGGCGTGAGGCACAAGGTGCCTAGGGTTAGGCGCTTCTTATACCCTAAGGTGTGCCTTAGTGCAAGCTGCCAATGGTTAGACACTTCTTATATTCTAAACAAGGAGACTATAGATTTCAGCTAAGAAAGAGAGAAGGTTTCAATTGTAGTAATAGGCTTAATATATTATCATTATAATTTTTTAGCTTTTTTTAATTATGTATTATACATATTTCTTATATAAATTATTTTATTATTTATTTTAAAAATATGCCCTTCACTTTACTTAGGCATGCACCTGTACTTTGTGCCTTGCACTTAGCCTTCAAGAGCTCTTTGCACTTAAGTGCACCTAATGCTTTTAATATACTGCAATGCCATTTATTATCTTAATAATGCTAGAATTGCAAACTGATAAATCTTTGGGAGCCTTAATTTTTCTTAACACTGTCTGGTTCGTTAGAATGAGTGCTGAAATGCAATGAGAATCACAACCATAACCCTATTCCAACGTGTGATAGGATAATGACGAGTAGAGTCATTATTTCCTTTGAATGAACTAATGGTGATTCCTCTTATAAATTGGAAGAATAGTCATTCTCATGGGAGTATGAAACTATGAATAAATCAAGGTTTTAAATTTTATAGGATAGAAGTGTCTTGGTTTTTCCATGGGACGAAATGCCCTGCATCTCATCCCATTTCGGTCCTCGACTCAGTCAAGCGTCCTAATACTTCTTTGGAATGATTTTTTTTTCTTAAAAAAAATATTTGTGAAGTTTTAGTATTTTATTTAATTTTTAAATATATTTGAACTTTAAAAGTTTTATCTTTATGATAAATTAGATTTATTTAAAATTGATACTATAATGTATTATGGCTGGGATTGATCCTGCAAGCTTTCTGAAATGAGATATCTCGGCTATCTCGGACACCATCCTGATGAGATTTGAATCACTGAAATAATTAATATGTTTGGTAATGAGTTAATTACTAATGTTTATGGCATAAAATAACAAGTAATATATTTTAAAGCATAGAATAACATAAATAGTATAATTTATATAAATCTATTATTGATTATTATGGTGTGAAATAAAATTAAACAACCAATTAATTTTTAATCTAAAAAATAATATTTTATCAAAAAGTAAAAATATAAAGTAATGTGAACTCTAAATTTTTGTCAATTGTTAGTCAAAAGTTTAATATGGATATATACTAGCAAGTGAACATTTTCTATTACACATTAGAGGAAAATAATAAAATAAGAATGTAAAAATTAAATAATACTAAATATAAAATAATCAATATAATATTATAAATAAAATAAAAAAATTTTAAAAAAAGCATGCCACATTAAAGTATAAAAATAAAAACCAAGGAAAGTATGTCATATAAAATTTAAAAATATGAACACAATAAGAACAAAATGGTATAACAAAAAAAATAGAATATTAAATTTATAAATGTTAAAAAATAATGTCAGTAAAAAAGAAGGTAAATAGTATAGTAAAATTATAAGTTCTAAAGTCAATCAAAACATTGTAAAAATAAACTGGAAATATAGGAAAATATGTTAATTAAATAAAAATATGCAGTAGAAAAGAAAATTAAACATAAAAAGGTAAACCCTGAACATATAAAATAATGGGCCACGATAACTGCTGCATGAAAGTTTGTCAACTATATAATCTGATTGAAAATGGAAGGTCTCCACAAAATTATAATAATTATTATTTTGAGATCCTCAGTCAATGATATATTTAGAAACTTAATATAGAATTGATCTAGCCTAATATAAAACAAGTTAAATTAAATACGAATTGAATTAGTTTTCCTTTTAGCATACATTCCTTTGTTTGTACCCAACTGTGGAATTAGGTCCTAGCTTCACACTGTATCTCATGCGTCATGTAAATTTCTAGAATTGAATGACCCAAATATTGATTAGGAGGGAATAATTCTGGCAAACCAGTGGATTTATAGTAGATCAACTTCACCAGGCAACTGAGTAAAGTTCTCATACAGGTGGTAAGATATGCTCTGCCAGTAAATTCACCAAATGCTTAAGGACAATCTTGCTATCTTAGAGTCCAGTTCTGGTTCTGTAGCTCAAACTGATAGATGTGTGAAGTGATATACCATCCGCTGGAGATTAAATGTTTATTTTTTAAAAAACTGTTTTGCCACATCAATTGATTTATTTCTTGTGAGGCTTTTAAAAGATTATTGGAACCATGATACTTGATCCTAAATACGTTAGCTATTAAGTTTTGAAGCCTGGTCATTTAAAAAAAAATCAAGTTTTTTTTAGAAAAAAATATTTTGTTTTTATTCCTGATGGAGTTTCTTGATTGATTGTAGGTAGGTGGCGAAAAGATGTATGAGAAAGCAAGGAGAGGGGAGATGATCGAGCTATCACCAAGACGTATATCAATATATCAGTTTGATATTGAGCGGAGTCTAGATGACAGGTCACTCGTTAACTACTAGAAAATATTATTCTCAGAGATTTTTGATTTTCTTGTTCAATTTCTACTACATCCCAAAATGAGCAATATATCTTATCTTGATTTTTGCAAATCTTTGTTAGTATTATCTTGTACTATACTGCAGTTGGTTGAGTAATAATTTGCATTTATATTATAAAAAGGGTATACTTTTTTTTTTTAAATGCTGGTGACCAGTTAGGTTGGTTTGTGAATTCATTACTGGTATTGACGGTTTCATTACAGGCCCTTCTTTAGTCCAAAGTTGCCTTTGCCAGTATAGCACAGAAAAAGATGGAAAACCTGAAAAGTGGAACAGGTTATAAAATATCCTCAACTTTAAATGATCATGCTTTGTATTATAAAGCTATCACTGTCTATATGCACTAGGCTTGTTGGTTTAGGTCAAACTTGAAGAAAACTGAACAATATTGGCTTAAACTTTTCAAATACCTTAAAAGATGTTGGCCACTCTATGTGGTGATCGTGACTGACCGAAGCTGGTAGCTTGTAAGAGCACTTATTATTTCATGTTTGGTGAAACTCAAGCTTGATGGAAGAATAAAAGTTGGGAGATTAGAGAGTGCCTAGGCATAGCTGCTAACACTGGAGTGGGGCATCATGGACTTGCAAGTGACTTGGTGATGGTTGGCCAATCCAAGGACATATAAATGTTTCTAAAGCAGCTTTTGGCCCATTTGAGGAGCAATGACAACTTCAAAGGAAGGGATCCTGGCTTTCCATGTCCTTGAGACCATTTTTAGTGCTAATTATCTAGGTGAAGGTTATGGGTGGTTTCAAAATACTACTATTTGAGGGCTCCTCAAGGTGGGAGGCTTCAAATTTTAATGTTGATCTTTGTGTGACCGTCAGTGAAGCTTTGATTTATTTTAGCTAGATTAGTAGAGAGACTTTTGATTTTCATTTAAAAATTGTTTAGAATTTTGACTAACAATATGAAAACGATCATGTTAGAGGCATGCAAACAGTCATAGTATGAATAGTCTCTACCTCGGAAGGTAACTTTGAGACATACCATATGCTTAGCTTGTAATAGTTTAATTGATATAATAGCGAGGGTATCTAGGCAGAGGGCATTTTAGAATACTAGGAGACTACTTTTTGTTGTATGTAATTAACTCTTTTGGTGTTTTATTTGAACTGCTTTGATAGATGGCATTTAGCATAGTGCTTGCTACTGCGCTCCTTGTTACCCCTCCTCCCCAAACATGCATACACACAAGATTGAAAACAGAAATGAGAACAAAAGATAATCTATATTTTCTCATTTTTTTTTATAAAGTAAATCTATTGTGAAACATTATAACACTTGCATTCTTGAAGTCACATTTTGTAAGCATGAATAATCTTCAGAATGCTTTGAGTAGATCTACATACTCTGCAAATTATAATGGCATAAGCATTAACATTGCCATCAAGTATTACTTCTATGAATGCCTATTGATAATATATGTTATCTTGTGGTCTAGGTATTTGCATCACTAGTACCCAGTTGAATATGCTAGATACTTCCTTTGCATCTAAACATTGAATGCTTTTCTTTCATTCATGGAGAATTGTAAGTATGACTGTAGTGAAAAGATAATATTCTTTTCAAATTGTTATCCTCAACGTTTTGGTTGTAGATTTTTGAAACTGAGTGATGATTTGTGCTGGCTGATCATGAAAATTATCTATTGAAGGCTTTAAACAATAACTTTTTAATCTATGGACTAGCTTCTTTTCTTGGATAGTTGGTACCTTCCACTCTTGAAAACTAAATATTGCTAATTCACTTCAGGTAAATTTGAACAGTGATAAAGATGATATATAGTGACGTTATCACCATTTCTTGTTGGCATCTAGTGCTTTCTCACATTGATCACATTCCAAATGCCCACATCAGCCTTTGCATGATTTGGTTAATTACAACTTTAACATATTTAAGGGGTTCTAAAGACGTTAGATAAAATAAGAGAAAATTGATTGTAGTGGTTTGGACATATACAACGTAGACCTTTAGATACTTCAGTTAAAAAGAGTGATATTTTAATAATCCATGGTAAGGATAGAGGTAGAGGTAGACTTAAACTAACATGGACAAAAATAATTAAAAAAGATATAATTATTTGTAATTTGAATGCCGACTTGGTCCTGAATAGAGCAGAGTGGAGGAAGTAGATTCATGTAGCCGACCCATGTAGTTGGAAAAAGGCTTAGATGAGTTGAGTTGAGTTGAATTGAGTTTTTAAAGACTTTAAAGTTGAGATCAATCATAATGCATCCAAAGTTTATGGAAATTAATAGTGGTGGTTGTTTTTGAGGAATTGATGTTTGCGGCCATGGTATACTGTACTAATACATACTACCCCATACCAGGCATACCGTACCATATCAGCATTGAACCAAGACTTGGTATGCACCACATACTGAACCGACCCACATATCAAGCATACCAACATTGTACAGGGTGGTACTGGTATGAAGTTTGATACCAAAACAATGATTCTTGTTCATGATCCTTTGTAATGAAGTAATAAGGTAAGAAGGGAAGAGAGGGGAGTAAAAAGAAGAAAAATAAAGGGCAAGGGTGGTACATGGACTACCCACCTAGGCTATATGTCACTTGTGTCAATTAAATTTTAATACTAGGGTGTCCATTTTAGTGGACCAAATAATGAAAAACCGTTTGGATGAGGACCTAGCAATTCAAGGATCTAAAATATTTTAAGAATAAATCCAATCAATATAACGATATGATAAATAAATAGGTTTTTTTGTGTGCATACCCCTATTAATTTTGCTTTTCATATATTTAGCCCTCGAAAAATAATATTTGTATGCATGCAACTGACATCAACATGTTTTTATAGCTACCCTTACTACACGATCCACACTTTTGATGAGGTAAACAATTTTTAGGCTTGAGAAATGACCAAAATGTCCTTATATTCTAAACAGTAATCCTTTTTTATTCAATGGCATTTGTGCAAATTCTAGCCACTTGGTTCCATTCTCTCCAACAGTATAAGCGGTCTAGAAGTCATTGAAGGTCTCAAGAGATCCTTCTCCAACCTTCAAATCCTAACTCCCCTATTCTTTCGTCTTTAAAACCCCACTCTTCTCTCTCTTACACTTTAAACCCCGAGCCTTCTTTTCTCCATCCTTTTAAACCAAGGCTCAACCTATCGAAAATCGGTATCATTTTGGTATTGGCCCGGTACGGTAATCGTACCATTTTAGTACTCTTTTGATACTATTTTGGGGTAGTACAAAGTGGTGTGGGCTTCATGCTATTTCAAAATGGCAAACCATCTTGATTCCCCGCTAGTATGGTTCAGTATGCCCCAAACTAGGTACTTCAGAACCATTTGGCGTTCCTTGCTTTAAACCCTAATCCACCCTCATTCTCCCCCTCTGAAACCCTCCATTTTTCTTGTCCTTGAAGCCCTAAACCTCCAACCCTCTATGCTTGGAACCCATAAGTCTCATTGCTCTCTCCCTGGTGCCCTCTTTTGGATCAAGGAGTCGAGTGCTTCGATTTACTGGAGGAGGCATATCACATGTTACATGTCAAACTATGTTGGCTTGTTTCATAGGGTATCATTGGGCATGCCACACTTTGGGTTTTGGATTGATATGTCCAATATTGGCAGAATCCCTTACTACTGGTCACGATGTGATGTTGTATCTATTGGATGATGCTACATTGTATGTAATAGCCCCTCCCTGTTTTTATTGTATGGCAACCATGTTATCTTATGGACATGCAAATTGTTATAATTTATACATGTGTTCAGTTTGACGAATAAAATGTTGTTTGTTTTCAAAGTGGATTTCCATAAGTGGAATATCATGAAAATTTTAATTCTTATTTTCTGCCTCATGATGCCTCTTGTGGGTTTAAAGATATAGGATTGACAGTGACTTAAGTATGGAAAAATTAGAGCGCTTTAGTTACTGCTTGCAGTTCAAGTCCCTGCCTCTTGAGATTGGTGATTTTGAGTGGATTTTGAGGCATTCATGTTTCATGATAGAAAGCCAAAAGTCAGGTGCCAATGATTTTCAAATGAGTCTGAAATAGGACTAGGCAGATGAAAATACTAGAATCCTAATTTATAAGATTTTTGATTGATTTACATAGGATCTGTTTAAGCCACTTAAGTGTGATATAATAGCGCTTCTGCTTTTCATGATGTAGATATAAAACATGTAGGTTCTAATGAACTAGCCTATAGGTGCACTTCTGCTATCACTGCAAATAAATAGAGGGGAAAGGACAAGAAGCACTGGTTGTAATATAGACTTGAGAAATATGTGCATGCTTCGTGACTAAGTAATTTATGCCTATATATGTCTAGCAACAAGAATGAGTTCTATATTTTATCTATACTTCTTTTTGGTGGGTAAACCATAAACTTGATCCTAAGATCCAAAGGGTATGATCATCAAAATGATGAGCTGATCAAATATCATGGACATTTTGCTTTACATTTCCAAATATGATTCAGGCATTGGTGGCTGATGGGTTGGGGAATTGTGGTTAAAATATACTACTTTGCCATTTGATCTTTTGGAGCATAGATGGTCTTTTTTTTCAACTCTTCTACATATTAACATTCTTCAGTTCCATGTCATAATCATGTTTTATTATATCTTGCAGGCAAAATTTGATATTCCGAGTCACTTGTTCAAAAGGGACATATATCCGATCCCTTTGTGCTGATTTTGGGAAAGCTCTTGGCACGTATGTTTTTCTTGTGCCCTATAATGAATTTCGTAATATCCTAAACAAGTTCATTCAGTTTGTTCATATATTTATATCATTAAAGTATAGGTATGTTGATACAAATACGGAAAACAAAAAAGATGTGGCGCCATTTTTATTATTATTATTTTGTTTATAATTTCATTTTTGTATATTTAGAACATTTTTATTTTCTGTTCTTTGAATGCCAGTGTTGAATATTTTTTTTGAGTCATTTAAAAAAATTGTGCAAGTTGTGCAAGCATGCATGATTAATGTGTTATTCTGTGTAATTGGATGCAACTTGCATTGTAGCTTGAAACTTTGATGTGACAATGTTGAGCAACCACCTCCATTGAAAAGGCCTTTTCATAGTTTTGGCATATCATTGCTTCCCCTACCTTTCTCTCTCTTGATATCTCTTTTCATCATCTCCTTTCTAACTTTTTTTTTTTCCATACGTATGAGTTGTTTACACATCTCTGACAGCTTCCCCTTTGGTCTGCTATAATGTGACAGGATATAAAGCATAGGTAGATTGTTTTCTTTTTGCCAGTGCTAGGATTAGAAGAACAATGTTGTTTGAGGTCCTGAATCACCAACTCTTTTGGTGTACCATTGTCCTCTGATCTCATCGGAAGAATTTGTGCAAGTCTGACCTGAAACCTTATTTTCATTTTCTTTTTGCATGCATGTGACCAACATAGATCATATCACTTTTCTAAAGTTCATGTACTTCTCACATTAAGCCAAAAAAGGCTTCCATGAAGAGGAGGTGTCAATTCTGCCTGGGTTATGGTCATGTTTGCCACATAGGTTTGACAAGTCTTAGTCTAGGGATTTGGAGATAGTGACAGATTGAAATTTAAAAGGAGGTAGATCATTTTCTTTTTTCTTTTCTTTTTGTATGGGATCTACATGGGCTTCATGATAAATCTCTTAGAGTTGAAGATTCTCTCTTTCATATTCAGACGAAGAAGTCTGCCGCAGGAGAAGAGGTTTGGTGCTTCTCGTGTTATGATCTGCTTTTAAAAAAGGGCATCTTGTGCATAAGGCTCCTTCATTGGAGGGTCTGGGTAGGGTCAAGAATACATTGCCTTACCCCGGTGTGCTACCATAAAGACTCTATTAGCTTATAATATTTTCCCTTTACTTTCAATTCATTAAGTCTTTGTGATGACTTTTAATTGCATATATTCAACTGCTCCCTGTTTACGCACTTATTAGTAGTTGATTTCAGCAACCTCTTGCATGATCTTTAATTTAGCTTGCTCAGAAGCATATAGTTAAATTGCTTTTCATGCTGTAGGGACATCAATTATCTATCTATTTATTTTTTGGGGGTTTCTATTTTCTACAATTAAACTTACACTAGTGTGTGCTGTCATTGCTGTATCTACAATGATTAATGGCTTGCCATCTGCTTGGATTAAATTGGAAAATGAAATTTTGAATCTACAAATTGCACTTAAATTTTTTTCCTTTTTCATGTATGCATATGAGTTGTTATTTTTTCTGAATCTATAGGAGCTGATATCTTTAATGATATTAGTGAGAGATAGGTTGTTCAATGAGAAGGTATAAACTAAAATCTTAGAAGTCATCTAGTGAGTTGGATTGGTTCTAATTGCTCCTTTTATGATTGCAGTTGTGCTCATTTGACTGCCCTAAGAAGAGACTTAATTGGTGAGTTTTCATCAATATATTAGTGCAATAACCACTAACCTGATATATAATCCTGACAATTGACACATGATTTCATTTTATTATTTTATATTTGGTAAAAAATGCATGCAAAGTTTGGTTTCTATGCTATGTTTTATTGTCACCTCTATATGATTTGTGTATCATGCTCGACACATTTCACGTCTCCATGCCAACATTTGTATGCAATAGAATTAAATGATATAACTCGGTCAAAATATGCATAATAAGAAAGCTCTGATGCATTACTTTATTCATTATTTTCTGTTTCTTGTGACTGAACATTATCTTCTTTATACCATGCAATGGTCTAGTTTGAACATATAAACATATTTTTAACCAATCAATAGAAATCTATCATTAAAAATTCCTGATTTTTGTCTTCATCAAGGTCCACAATCTTAGTACTAGGTATTGTACCAGTACATTACCTGTGTAGTATGGTAAGGTTGGTATGATATGGTATGCAACTCATACCAAGATAGCTTCCAGGCATTTTTTTTAAACATGGAGCTGCTTGAAATTGGGACTGTACAGGTTGGTATGTTTGTATCAAATAGAGCTGGGCATGGGTTGGTATGCATTGGTAGGATCGATTCTTGTACCAAACTAACCAACTAACCTAGTTTCACATTGGTCTAGTATGGTATGTCTGAATTTGGGCAATTTGGGTTGGTTTTGCAACCCCTTGGTCTTTATCATTTTTTAACATCCACTTTTGCATGTTTCAATATATATATATATATATATATGCAAACGAGCATTGTATACTATATTAATCGTAACAACATTGATAAGTGCAAAGTTCTAGGTAACAATTATAAGAGGACATGTTAAGCATGAAATACTAATATACCCCTAGAAATGCATGATTTATAACTCCATTTCTTCATGGATCTGGCTAAATATATGCATTTTTTTTCATTTAATGAGTTACTTGAACTTAGAACAAGAAATATGTGATTGAACTTATTTCTTTTAAATAAAACTAAGAATAATAGAGAATCACTACCTGTATTTCTTGCTTTTGATGTTAGAATGATGAATTTGCATTTTATTGCATATTATTTGTAAGTTGGAAATTTAAACTAAGCACAAATTAAAAGGAAAAACAAAAACAAAAACTATCATGGAGGAGTTCTAGACTGTTGCTATCAGGAGGAGGTCAATTGGGGTGATTGGGCATAGGTGTAAAGGGAAAATGGTTGAAGAGGTACACATTGTTATCCGTAATTTACAATGGTATGTATTTACAGTATTGAGCTATGTTTGCTTGTAATGTTGCCATTAAACTGCCAATTTGTTATGTTCCATGGGATACAGTGTATTATGAACCACAATGTGATTGTTGCTTCTTCTTACATTGTACCGTTCTTTGCTCGATATAATAAATAAAACTTATGTTTTGATTACTTTGCATTGGAATAACTGTTCCTTCAACTGTCTGCTGCCTCAACAACACCTGAGGCAAGATTTTGGTGAGTTTGCTGTTGGGGAGCTTTTCTTTAGTTATCTAAAGTGACACAACTCTTCTCAATTATCCTCTCACGAGACTTTTCTACCACTCAATTCTCATTGACATAGCTTAAGCTTATTATTCTTCAGAATATGCCTTTTCGTTTTACCTGCTAGAAGGTTGAGAGTGAATCTTGCTGATAATAGATCATTGTGAAGCAACTATAGTTTAACGCCCCATGTAGGTTCTCATCATATTGTTATTCTAGTCATCCAGCAGATGAGGACAGTTTTGACCTTCTCTTTATATTTGAGTTGTAAGTGTTTATTTCATCCATTGTTATTTATTAATAACAGAGGTGATACATTTCTCGTCTTGTATTATTCTATAGAAGCTGTACATAGAAGCAATGATATTTTTAGAAAATGAAGATTTTATATTTGAATTGTGACCATTCTAAATATTTTTGGCAATTAAAAAAAGAGAGCAATATGCGCTAAGTGCTTTGTTGTCTGAGGACAGTTTTTAGCCTTCTCTTTCTTTGACTTATTGGTTTTTATTTCATCCATTGTATCTAACAATAATAGAGGTGATACATCTCTCATCTTGTATTATGTTATGGGAGCTGTGTTTAGAGGTAATGATATTTGCAGAAAATAAAGTTTTTATAGTTGAATTGTGACCATCATAAACATTATTTGGCAATTAAAAAAAGGCAATATATACCAAGTGCCATGTTGTGTGGGGGCATAGATTCATCTAAAGTTTGTTACATTTAAGGATTTAGAGTCAGAAATCATGCTTATCTTCTTAAAGATTATGATGACTCTAGAGCTTTTATATAGGGTAACTAATCTATCATTATTGTATAACATATTTGACTTCCAATGGCAATGCTAAATTCTTTTTAGCAGCAAGAAAACAATTTGCCCTACATGCTATGTTCATCTAAGATTTGCTAAGTTGTGAACTTTGAGTTGAAAATGATGTTGGTCTTCTTAATTCTTATGACATTGGAATATTTATGCAAGGCAAAACTATCCGTAGACACCTTAGCATTCATTCACCCTTCTTTTGGATATTTATTTATTTATTTATTATTCTATAAGCTTATGAAGTCTATTTGGTTTTTAATTACTTAATGTAAACTATGGAAACCAGGAAGTTTTTGAAGTCTCTGATTGCTGCATTTTATACAAAACTTAACCCTAGCTCAATTGTAATTATCAATTATAGTTGTCATTCTTTTTTGGTCCCAACTTTTTGTTTTTTTCTTGAGTACAACTGTCAAACAAGGGATTTTTATTTTATTAGTATCATGCATACATGTGTGCATATGATTCCTAGGTACATTTGCATCCTAACCGGGAAAGCTCATCTTCTGTTCTCCTGCACTTGCATCTGACGCAGGAAATTATCGACGTGCTCATGCACAAGCATGTTTTTGGTGTAATATTATCATTGTTTGTATGTCTGTTTATGTCAAACAGCATATAATTGTAATTTCCGTTTGCACCAATCCATTCGTAATATCCATCCTGATGTTCCGGGGACTTGGATCCTTGAAAGAAATTATGGAAATCCTGTGGTTAGCTATGTGTAATTTGCATGTTGTCCTAAATAGAGCAGAATGGAGGAAGCAGATTCATGTAGCTGATCTCAAGTTGGGAAAAGGCTTAGATGTGTTGAATTGAGTTGAGTTGAGCTGTGGTTAGCTATGTCCTTGGAGCTGAAGGCATACATATCCACCCTATTTTGAGAATTAGTGTTCTGATCTTTGTAGAGCAACATGCTTATTGAATCCCGGCATGGTTTTTGTGGTGATAAATTTTGTCCCTGAATGCTTTACTATCATTTTGTTCCTAGAGTTCAAATTGACACATATGATCCAATGTTATGTGCTGTGAAAACCATGGCCTCTATTGCAACTTTTGATGAACCAACGTGGCATGGCATGGGAACTTACACTGCCATTCTCACCTGTCATGCAATTTTTTTCACAGGGGAATATTCAGTTGATGATGCATGGAACTTTCAAGAATTGCAAGAACAGATTACAAAGGGATACCTCTAAGCACTGCACCATCTGTTCCCTCCTAGAGTTTACTCCGGTAAGGATTTAAGCCTTGGATTTTCCAGTCTCCTGACTAAGTATGCTTAAGTTCTCTTTCTTGCATTTCTTTTGCATCAAAATTAAACTGATGAGCTTTTTTTCTTTTCTATTTTGGTTTCTTAAGCTGCTGAGGGAAAACCTTCCTGTATACAGTCAATTGGTGAGCTGATTGCAAGTCTTATACAATAGCCTTCAAGTTTGGTTGCATTTGTTGGAAGTTTTAAATTGTCATTTTATATTTGTTTTCCTAATAAAGGGACTAAAGAATCAAATACCCTGAAGCAGTTATAATGAGGACATTACTAGCGGAAAGCTATAGAGGAGATATCCACTGAAAATAGCAAATTTTGTGATCCAATAATGGTGAGAGATTCCAGTGTTCTTTAGGGGCGGGCAACGTGCGTAACAGTTGTTGAAATGTTATGCTTCTGTTTTTCATGAATGTTTAAATTATTCACATATAATTGCATGCCTTGTTGCATTTGTTGTTGTTTGTATCCTGTGTTGTTTATTCAATTAGGAATAAATTTTAATTATTTCACTGATTTGTTCATTTAAGAGATCAGACACCATGTCTTAAATGGGCTGAGAACCATGCCCTAATTTCATCAAAGCTAACATTTGGTAGCATTTTCTTTCAGTCTCTGCCTCAAAAGTCATGTCATGTTAAATGATGCTTTTGGGAACCTTAAATAAGAGGAGACTTCATGCACGTATATAGCATGTGCATTGTGTTTCATTTTGCTGCCATGACATTGTGGTTTTGCTCAGCGGTTGCCCATAAGTTACTTCAACATCAATCAAGGTTTTAAGAATGTTGATAGAGTACAGAAGCAACAGATACCAAAGCTCTGGGAAACACTAGTTTCAAATTTTCAGTTTTGTGCTTGTTAGCATGATATTCTGATAATATTCTATATGTTCCATATTCCTTATAATTTTACTTGTAACAAAAAGAAAAAGGTTCAAATCCCTTCCATTCTAATTATTTATTTATTTTGACTTATTTCAATCTGCGCATCGTCTGGGCCACACATAAGATGGGAGATGAAGCTTGATATATTATGTTTGATGCTTTTCTATCAACTCAAGCTTTTAGGATTAAACTATTTTGACTTTCAAGTTGGTGAAATTTATGATGCTCTGATTTTTTTTTTTTTGAATCATACAATTTATCTTTGCTAAAAAGAAAATCTTCAAAGTTTTGACAACTTTTTAAGTTTAGGGGAAAAAAAAGTCCAAATCGCAAACTTTTATGTTCGTTAACGACCATGAGGAATAAGGTAGTTGGCATCCAAGAATTGTTTTCACATTTGAAAAATTCTTTAGGTGATAATGTCTTATTAGTCAATAAAATCCAGACATGGCCAATGAGAGGGTTTTTATTTTATTTTTTTTCCTCAATGAAAAAATTTTACTATTTATCGAGTGATTAGAGTGAAAATAAAAACAGTAAAATTCAATGGTTCGAAGTGTTGTCTGACGTATGCAATGCCTCTCATCCTGGTGTTTTTTAACGTCATCAGTCGCAGACTGGAAACATTATAGAATTTTTCTGAAACGATATCATCATCAAAGAGGTTTCATTTTTTTATCACTTAAAAAAAAAAAAAACACGATTGATAACCGTCATTTCTATCCTCTTTTCTGTCCCCTAATCGAGCAAATTTGGAAAAAGTTAAAGATTGAATCTATGGCCTTACCTCATCTTTTGGACGCTGGAAAGATAAGAATCTTGTGCAGTTCACGCGTTCAATGGATTTTCTAGGTGCCACGCATTGATTCCGACCTCATGATGATCAGAGCAACTCCATTCTACGTGCCACGCATTGATTTTCCGACCCCGTGATAGTGCTTGGCTGTCAAGGCATGTGGCACAAAGCACTATAATAGATCAGCAGCAACAATGAGAACGCGTACAAGATATAATATCAAGAGAATTCTATCTAATGAGTCATAGCACATGGATCAAGCCCTTATATCTGATCGGCGGCCATAACCATCCCAAAATGGTGAAGAACATTTATTTTAAGCTAGTTACAAGTGCGCATCTTTGGATTCGAAATCGAAGCATCAATAGTTGTTCAACGCTGACAGATGCATAATGCAGCGCGAAAATTTCTCACACAACTGGCATTGGGTGCAAGAAACAGATCTCTCCTTCCAAAATTAAAATAATAAGTCCATAACAAGCCGAAAAGTTTGGTTACAGATTGTGAAATGGGTTGGGCACTCTGCGCTAAATGGTGAATCCACAGCCAACATAGCAAAGCAACACTTATCATAGCAATCCAGTAAACCGCCATCCTCTCAATGCTTGCTTAATAACATTCAAAATAAAGATATTTTGATCAAATCTAAAGTACCATCAGATATGATCAAATAAAGTGATCAATATGATCAGAAACTTCCTTATAACAGAACTTCCATTTATCGCAACAAAACAAAAACCGAGAAGCTATTGCAGACTGTAATTTCAGCAAAGTTGATGAATCCATCTCCATTCCATCCCATCAACGACCGCATTTTAGTACACCAACCAGGCATAAAAAAGTATTCAATTGAGTTTTCTATGCCACCATGTGAGAGGAGTGACTGCATTATCATTATTCTTCCATGCGATCCTCTGTTTGTGATTGAGAAATCTTTACTTTCATCTTGGGAAGGGTGAGGGATGGATCCTCTTTGAGGGCAGCAGGTGCTTTGACCAAATGAATGCCCTGCTCCAACTCCTTTGCTTCTGCCTGCCGCTCCATGGCTTTCTTACCTTTCATCCTGTGAAAATTCCAAAACATGTTAGAATGTGAAGTGAAGATTTAAAGGCAGATGGGGGACAATTTTTACATCCATCTCAACAGCGCACGCATGTGGAAGAAACCCACCTCATTGCATGGTGTCTAGCCTCTCTATCCACTCTAATTTTGTCGATCTTCTTGATGGCCCTTAATGTGTGCTCTGTAACGTTCCTATCATATCTCTCAGGCCTGTTGCGCTTCCTCTCAAACTCAAACGTTGAATCCTTGAGAAGAAGAACAGTCAATAGTCGGTGGATATACTAAAACAGATCAAGGGCCACGTCAAGATGTATAAGCAAGATTAATATTCCTGCCACATTTATTACCTGAGTCATATCCTTCCCATGCAATCGCCTGAAGGCTTTTGTCCATTTCACCTTGCGAGGATTTCTCTTCATTTTAAAGTTCTTATGGCATTTGGACCGGCAAAATCGAAAGATCTGTACAAAGACGATTGTCAAGATACTTTAATAGTTACTAAAGAGCATGCACTTAGCAATGGGAATACCATGCTTTCACGTGCAGGAAAAAAAAATGACAAACCATTAATGTATGGAAACCCAAACATATAAAATATGACTTCTATTTGCGGTCAAATGCAGCACACTAACTTCACCTATATTTGTGATCATTGTTGTTGAAATTTCATCAAATCAGTAATTTATCCCTGTTAGGTGCCAAAAGTCTTATATCTGCTTGATCTTCACACAACTATTTCAACTAACCTATCAATCTTAAACATAACCTCCAGGTTTATTTTGTCAATATATCTCAAATTCTGAATGAAGGAAAACAGCAACTATTTTGTCAATATATCTTAAACATAACCTCTGATGGTTTGCATGATTGGCATCAACTACATACCACAAGGAAAAACTAGTTTGCTGAAGCAAAGTTGAAAAGCACAGCTTAATTGTAATGTGAAGTGCAAGAAAACAATAAGAGACAAGACAGAGGGATATATGCTAGGGCAGAGATATAGCCCTCCATTGGACAATTATTTCTTCATTCAGGATATGGTACGCATCTATAATTTCATTTTCACAAATCTAGCAGATCCTAAATCGAGTAGATTCATGAGTTAGCTATGCAGAAGTGCTGCTTTACGCACGAAGAAGGCTTTGGCAACTAAAGATATTGAAGACACTAAGGATGATGAGTCCCATGAATGGAGCTCCACAGGATCTCAAAAAAGTGGTGCAGCGCTATGGTTAGGCCTGCATTAAAGATGTTTTGAGGGACTTTCAGAAGGATTTGTGAGGGTTGTAGAGAATTTTAGATTGCCATCATATATTTTTTGTATGCACCAAACCCTGAAGAAGGTGTCAAAAGTAGAAGCTCGAATTTTAGATTGCCATCATATATTTTTTGTACGCATCAAACCCTAAAGAAGGTGTCGAAAGTAGAATCTTTCTAGAAACTGCAGCAAGCATCTAATGACAACCATCTTGCAAGAAAAATGAAATCAACCTTCAAATATAATGCATCGATCAATAGGACACCATATTATTCAGTAAAAATTCAAGCATGCATGTGATGTAAGCATTAATCACATGTAAAACAGCAAATGAATCCAGAAAGCTATTCAATAGATTAGCAGTCAGTCAAAAGAAAAATAAATATGTAAAAGAGAAATAGAGAGAAAGGGAAGGGCATTTAAAAGATAAATATAGAGAAAGGGTAGAGAAACAACAGAGAGGAAGGAAAAAGAGAGGAGAGGCGTGCAGACACTTAGAAAAAGGAGCAGCAAGTGTGCTCTTTTTTCTCTCTTCTTTTGAGCAGCCATCCCAATTAATTGGGCACATAATTAATAGGTAAGCTGATGTGGTTTTTCTTTCAAAAAATTATAACACATCATCAACCCATCTAACCCTTAATATGGCTTTAAGTTTTTTTAACTGTGAATACTCACTAAAACTAATAAAAATTTAAACAGCATGAAAAATCTGAACTAGATCCATACAGGAAATCACATCTTTTTAGTGCATTATTAACCTCCATTGTATATTGCTCACTCTTGAACTTAATGTAGATGCATATCCCGGTTATGATCCAAGAATCCCCTCATAAATGGTGGATGTTATCACTAGATGTATCCATTGTGAAAGGCAATTAAACTCCATGCTGCCTATGTTTGTCTCTACTTTTATAAGATGAAAATAATGTCACAATGTCAATGCCATTTAACTAGGAATGTGCAGTCAGCACTCCATAACAGTGATTCAGGTCTTGATGGCATAGGAGTCATCTCGGCTGTCCTCTCAAGATCTTGTAGCTAAACTATCTACACTGCTCAAACCGAAACTCCACTAAAGCAAATGGAGAGAAGAATCTAGTTTTAAATTTAAAAAAACTTGTATCAGGTCCATGCCAAATCTGCATGGCCATCAAGAAGTTCTCAAGAGTCATGGGCTTGGAAGGAACCAATCCAAGCCAATACCAGGTGTACAGACCATTTACGACATTTTTGCAATTAAACAGTCTGTTGATTCATAGGCAAAGAACTGCTCAATCTAACTTAAACAAAGCTCATGACAAGACACTTCATTTCAAGATCAAATCAGCACAACATCAGTGCTAGATCACGATTCTCAGTTTCAAATCAACTAACGAATCTCAAGATTGGTGCTTCTTTTCAGGCCTTCATTGATTGGATCTTCCATAGTCTTACTTTTCTTACTGCTTAAATCTGCCATGATTGAAATGTCAACAGGATTTTCGATAGGCCTATCTTAAATTACAAAGGTCTCAAATTAATCTTCCACAACAGGATCCTCAAATTATTGCTCTTCAATTATGGGACTGTTATAGTGGCTTATCAGATTTTAAATCTTCAACCACTAACATCCAATATGTCCTCATGTTACAAAGAAATTTGAAATCTTAAGGAAGTCAACCTGTCATCTTCAATAATGTAGCAAGCTTGTCAAAATTTCAATGCAGCTTCTTATTCATTCATCTAAAACAATCTGAGAACAAAAGTAAGAACCTTCCATTAATGTGACTCCACACTGCTAAGTCATTCTCCATGTTATTGACAGTTTCTCAATTACCATGCCACCACATATTGAAGACACTTGGTGCCCATGGTTCATAATATGCAATCTGCTGTTCTGGTTTGAACTTGATGTGGAAAACACTGAACCATCAATTCTACCATAAACTAGAAAAGAAAATGGAAAGCATCTCAAATCAGCAATATTTGCGACAATCTAATATTATGACTATTGCTGAAAAATCTGCAAGGGAATCAAGTCCACTCCTTGGGTGATCATATTCACTTATGGAAGCAACATCTGAAGCCTCAAAGTTGGAAATTTATCCAAAAAAACAAAGGGAAAATATATAAATATAAAAGAAAAGGAAACATAATTTATTCATTTATATTAATTATTTCATGGATGGCCTTCCTAATACATATATAGGCCATAATTACTTAAACTCTAGAAAAACTAAACTTAGTCAGACCATTAGGTTAACTAATTTAATTGACTCTTGAACTAAACTTATAACTAAATAAAATAAAATAACATTTATGGCCCTAACTTCTTTCTACCTTATCAGGCAAAATAACTTGGTCTAAATAGAACTGTTTAGTGCATATATCAAATCAATAACAATATATCCAAAATGGGCCCCTTTAGATTTTGTGGCTCTGAGAAACAAATGACTCATCTAACCATAGACCCCAACTAATCATATACTACATTAGATGCGGTGCCCTACCCGTCACAGATCAGGAGGGCCTACATGAACATTCATGCATTTAGGGTGGAGTAAACATCATGCACAAAATATGGACCACATGAGGTAGGTATATTTGAGCTTATTTAGCATTATTTTACTGAACCAACAAAGGCCAAGCAAACTTATTTTTTGAGTTAGAATTGGATAAAATAAAGAATTAAGAGTGAAACATATCACATAATTGCCATATCAGCAACTCCTAATTCAAATATGCTGATCTACTTACAAACAGATGCCAAGCAGTTACCTAAATTCCTCGTAATTGATACCCTTACAACTCACCTTACCTAGCAAGTGTGGATACATATGCTACCATATATAAAACTTGTATTGCACCACATTACATGACATAATATATGTAGCATTGCTCAGTAGACAACACATGAATCGTAACTTTATTATATCAAAACAATAAATCATTAGGTTATAGTGAACTAGTCAGCACATCTAACTGATAAATGGAAATAAAATGTTTGCAAAAGAATATATGCCTCATAAAGGGAGGAATGCATTATGGTTAGATCAAGGCAGAGTCAAAGCCAGACTATCATAACTGAGAGGTTATATAGATATGTAGAACAAAAGTAATATACCATCACAAAATGATCATTAAACCAAAAATTTACAATATCCTTAACTTAATAACATATTATGAAACCAGAAACCATGAAAAGTTTTGTCTGGTATAAAATTTGTGAAGCATGTTACCTAGAAACACTCCAATCTATAAAAGTAACCTTTTCTTTGGAACAAAGAGAGTTTAGAAATTTCTTTGCAGGAAATTATCAGAAGCATAGGGCCAACCTTTGCATCATTGCGGACAAATTGAATACCATGCCCTGGATAGATGGTTGAGGAACAGAACCAACACTTCTCTAATCTCATTTTGTACTGGAGTCAAGTGTCAATTATATCCTGAAATAAGTAAGAAAAGGAATCATTTAGTAGACAATATATTGATTAAAAACCATAATTTGATTTCTCCAACGCCAATTTATTATGGACCTTGATTATTAAATACCTAGAAGGTAGCCATATAAATGGGATCATTATAATCAAACTTTAGGCTATGAAAAACTTCACTAATGCGCACAGCTACTAATTCTAGCAATATTGACTCATCTGTTTCTGCATATTCATGTGAGCGAACAATTTAGGGATGGCAACGGTTTGGGTACCTTTTCTTGTGCTCAATCCAAACCTATATCTGGATTTAAAACCCAAAAATCGAAACTGATTTTTTTAAAAAAAGATTAAACCCGAACCTATAACCGAACTAGTTTGTTACTGAATTGTATCCAAATTGGTTAAGAAAACCGGGTTGGGTCAAACCAGAAATCCAACCCAAACTTGACCTAAAACTGAAATAAATTATTTTTATCATAAAAACAAAAAAAAATTATATCCCCATATCAATTCAGAAACACAAATAAAATTGAAATAAATTAAATAAGATGCATCTACAGCTTTTTTATTAAAAAAAACTAGACATCACATAAAGTATACCCATTAAAATATTTTAGCGATTGTATTTGCATGGAAAAAAATGTCTGACAATGTCCTTATTAAAGAAATTCTGTGCTGAAATAATATTAGGCCATTAATGGCCCAAAGCCATGAACAATTTCATTCCACATTTTGAAATGCATGATGCAAAGATATCTAAAGAAACCATCTATGAAATCCAACATAAGCAACTGTAATTTTGGAGAATGATGGATTACTTCTTTGTATCTAACAGAGATATTCATGACTAGAGAAGAACAAGTTGAGTGGAACCCCAGCTCAAAAATGCTGGCATTCAGCATACGAAAACTTTCCATTCAGTTTTATGTAAACCACCTTTTTTTTCCAAGACAAAAGCGTTCCACATTGACTCCAACATAAGCAAACTATTGTCAACATGCTTTGTACTGCAAAGTTGATACCTCCTTACCAGAATCATGACCATGCTATTACCTCTCCTCCCAGATTTTGTAAATGAATAGAAGGATATATAATCCCTCAATATGAACAGATAGCAGTATGAAGTTTAAAACGATGAGGCTGCTGAAAATTTTAGATTTGTGACAAACACCCCGAAATTATAACAAGCGTCAGCAATGTAATCCCGACTTGGTCAGATTCAACGGCCAAGGAAAAAATCGAGTCCCGGGCGTTCTTGTGACCTGATGAGATTTGTCCCAAACACAAACATACAATTACAACTACAACTCATCTAAGTCTTTTTTCAACTATATGGGGTCGGGTACATGAATATGCTTCCTCCACTCTGCTCTATTCAGGACCAAGTCGACATTCAAATTACAAATAGTGTCCATGTTAGTTTAGGTCTATCTTTACCTTTATCCTTACTATGAATTATTAAAAAATTACTCTTTCTAATTGAAGCATCTAAAGGTCTGCATTGTATATGTCCAAACCATCGTAATCAATTTTTCTCATTTTATCTTCAATTGGGATATATGTTTATTTCTAATTTATCTTTTAAATTTTACCATATATCCATCTTAACATACACATCCCAAAACACAAACATGATCCATCATATTAAATATGTTCACATAAAATTTAAAAGGGAAAAAATATAATTTTAATCAAATATCTCTTCTTTTGTTTTCTATAGAACAATTTTTTTTGGAGGGAGAAAACAAGTCATAAAAATTTCTGCCAAAAAATTAGGAGCTAAATAATCTCAAAACCATTATACTCTAAATAAACCCGTCCAAAACACAGAAGGAAACCGCCATGCAAAACCCTAAAACGAGACCAAAACATAAAATACCCAATAGCTCAAACACAGAAAAAGAGAGTCCAATAATCCATATGAAACAAAGGCTGGCGAAATGTGGACACCGTAGAGGAAAGGCCGAGCTCACCTCGCGATCGATCCACTTGGGGTCAGGACGTCGCCGGCGGCGTCGGGGGGCGCTTCCTTCTAGCCGAGGAAGAAGGTGCGAGATTGGCAGCCACGGGAACAAACCCTCCAAGCAAGAGACCGAATCCAACGAGGAAGCGAGCGTGGGAAAAATCCAAAGGCCCGCATAGGGTATGGTTAATCTAGGGTTTCGCTCGCGTGCGGCTGCGCGTTGGAGTTTATATGTTTAGAACAAAGGTGGGTTGGGATCGGACGGCCACGAATAGGGCACGCGAAGCGCCTGCAGACGGCACGGATCGGTTGCGCGGGGAGCATGATTTTCGGACCCGCGCAAGGGCTCGAGTCATGGGATCACTTGACCGACCGAACCAGTTCAATTATTTTAATATTAAAATATATTTATATTTTTAAAAATTAATTTTAATAAAAAATTTTAAGATTAACATTATAATAAATTTTAGGTTAAACTATAGTATTAATCATTGAACTTAGAAAAAAAATTTAAGATTAACATAATAATAAATTTTAGGCTAAACTATGGTATTAATCATTGAACTTAGGATGTCATTATTTTGATCTTAAACTTTAAAAGTTATAAAAATGATCATAAACTTTTCTTTTTGTTTCACTTTAATCCTTACCATTAAAAAAAAAAAAATTAAAAAAAAAAAAAAACATCGTTAATTTTTATCCTACCCAGCAATACATATGGCAACATAAGTGGCATTCAAATGGTAAGACTAATTTAACTTTCATAACTAACCTATTAGCCCAATATCTAATAATAATTAATAATAAAATAAAAACAACCTTCTCAAATGATTCTTCCTTCAGTTGATCGATGTTTATATTTTGACATTATATTATATTTTATGATGTATTAACCTTTTTTTGGATTTATATGGTACTGGTTTCTATCATTAATATATTATTTTTAATATATTATTTCTATTTTCAATGAATTATTCTATTTATGAATGTGTTTTTTGGAATTTAAATATTATTTAAACAGGTTAATTAAAATCAATTTTTAAAAAAACTTATATATAAAAATTAGTGATGCCAATTAGGAATTGATGCGTTGCTAAAAGATTAGCGTTTTTAGCGATGTCAATTGACGCGGTGCTAATTAGCAATACCTGATTAGCAATGCCTCATGGAGTCACTAATCTTGATTAGTGACTCTTAACTGGTGTCGCTAATGATGCATTGTTAATTAATGTTGCAAGTAATGATGTCGCTAAAATAGTCGCTAATTAGCGAAGAAAATTTTTGGCACGCTAATTTTTGTTGCGACAATCATTTTAGTAATAAAATTTTTGGTGTTACTGTTGCATCACTAATTAGATTAACGATGAATTTTTTGGGTTTAGCGATGCCAAAACGCTAATTCTAAAAATTCTTATAGTGTATTAACGAGACCCCTCTAAATGAAGTTGCAAAATTTAATGTAAGCTTAAGTTAAAAAGTTTGGATTTCTGATTGCATATTCTTAAGGCCGGACATGGTTCCGAAACAAACGTCTTTGCCAGCATCATGATTTTAAATTCTTATTAGATATTTCATGAGTCCGTGGGATGAGTTGTTATCCCATATAAGACCATTCATGCAAGACCCTAAAATAAATTATTGATGAGAGGCAAAATCATCATTACATTAATATCTATGACAAAATCATCATTACATTAATATCTATGCATGTGTCAAAAAAGTTAGGATCACTTTCGATTTCTGCCTATTAGATACTATGCTCGAAAAAAGATAAAATTTTCCCATCTTGGCAGAACTGAGCCATATCTCCATCTTAACAAAGCCGAGCCACCTTCTCGTCTCGACAGGGTCCGAACCATTCTTATGCCTTGGCCTCATCTCGACGAGGGCGAACCGTTCTTATACCTCGCCCTCATCTCGGTGGGGTGAACCATTCTTATGCCTCGACTTCATCTCGGCCAGGACGAGCCATTCTCATGCTCTGGTGGGCCCAAGGTAGCCAAAAGCCAAATATGATCCTCTGGCCACGTTAGCTCTCATCGTCTCAAAAGAAAATTGAGCTAGGCACAGCCTGTTGCCTATAAATAGCCAGATAACAGAATAACAGAATCTCAAAGCTCCGAATCAGCCTTTTTAGTCGTCGATCCTCTTAACGAACAGGATTCGAATCTCATTGGCCTTGTAACAAACTTGATTCGAATCAGATTCCCATCATTCTGATTCCCCATCTCCCAAGACACGTTTGGAGAATCAGGTGAATAAACCACCAACATTCAGACAGTCTATAAATACCTTTCTCGAAATCCTTTCATGTACGCTTACTCTTTCACTAAGAAACTCCATTGAAGCTCAAGCAGAGTTCAGGGGCTCTCCGAGAGACCATCATAGAGGGACTCTTCTGCGAGAGCCTTCTCCTCACATCTGCTTGCTGTGAATCTTCACTGACTTGGGCGTCGGAGGGTCTTCCGCAGAGGGTTATCTTGCAGGTCCACCCAGGCGAGGGGCAAGCATCCGGTTCTAGAGGTGGGTTGCATCCGAGTCAAAGAGCGGATTTCTATGACAACAGATTGGCGCTGGAGTAAGGGCCTCAAGTCCCATAAACTTGTAATCAAAGAGATAAGGTTTGAAAACTAGAAGAACAACCTCTCAATGGCCAATCGAAGGAGAGCTACTTTTGATGCTCAGGGCCAGGCCACCTCCTAGAGGCCTGATCCCACAAACAATGTGGTGCCTCCACTATCGCCGTTGGCCAAGACTCCCTCACCATTGGTGACCGCGGTGACTCAGGACCAGTTCGCTGCGGTGGTTCAACAAGTGCAAGCTCTTGCATAGCTGATCCAAGGACTCTAGGGGGCTCCTCGTCCGACCGCTCCTGCTCCACAACTCCCTGATGGAGTCGTTGCCCCTGCTCTGCTGGTGATATCTTCTTCTAACCTGCCTGAGGTCACTAGTTATCCCCAGTAGCCCAAAGGAGCTATATCGGTGCGGTAGAGGGCTGCAGGAAAGAGCCCGCCTAGATCTCGGCGAGCTCGCTCTTTCTCCCTGGCGTTCTCCCATCATGACTCGACGTCGTCACTATACTCCCCTCGACCGATCTCCCCTACCACCCGAGATGAGGGCATCCAGCGACAAATTCGGGAGATGCGTCAGGAATGACGTCAAGAGATGGATTCCGTCAAGCAAGCTCCTCAACCCTAGTCAAAGGTGGAGCAGGGCATCCCCTTCTCGAAGGAGATCATGCAGGAAGTGATCCCTCCTCATGTCAAGTTTCCCACAATCGAATCATACCATGGATCCATCGATCCCAATGACCACCTAAGCAGCTTTCGATCCATCATGATGTTCCATAGAGCGTCAGATGCGATCTTGTGCAGAGCCTTCCCCTCTACTCTTAGAGGGTCCACCAGAACCTAGTTTAATAGCCTGAAGCTAGGTTCCATCAATTCTTTTGATGAGTTGAGCTGCTTATTCATCAGCCAGTTTGTTAGTAGCCATCGCCACCGATGGAGGTCTGACTCCCTCTCCGAGGTCAAGCAGCGGAAGGGGGAATCTTTGAAGAATTATCTCGGCCGCTTTAACATGGCCATGTTGGAAGTAGACCATCTCAATCATGAGATGGCCATGTCCGCCTTGGTGGGCAGAGTGTTGAAGAAGGGTGACTTCTATCTAGCCCTAGAGGTCAATTATCTGAAGAGCCTCTCCAACATGATGGCTTTGGTGAACAAGTATGCCAGAATAGAGGAGTCGTAGAGGTCAGCCCGAGCAGAGCAGTTAAAGAGAAGAGAAGCCAAGGGCTCGGAAAAGAGCCGACCCCTCTGCCGTGCTAGCCCGTCCCGCCATCAGAGAGTTCTTTCGTCACCGCCTAGAGATCGTACCTAATCCTCGGCTTGATGAAAATTATGTATACAAGATATGAATCACATTCATATAAATATTGCGGAAGATATAATATAAAATTTTCAGATGCCCAGGATCCTTAGGAACAAATTCATTATATCTCAAATAAAATCTAATTTTATTCATACATGAGTCCTTTATCAATGTAGATGAGGATGGAGCCGATTAATCCCTGCCACTAGCCGTCCACGTTTCCGGCCTCTAACGGTGATCCACACAGAGAAAAAGGGATGAAGACCTCCAAGGTATGAAGATGATACCATAGGAGAGAGAGAGGGGTACTAGCACCTCTTGAATTACCTTACAGAAGATATCTTTGAAGAAAAGTCTAATCTTTTCTTCTCATGCTCTCTTTTCTTGGTAGGAAGGAACTATATTTATAGGTACGTTCCAAAGAGGAAGAGACGAGGTAAGAAACTCCCACCATTATGGTAAGAAACTCCCATCTTCATGGTAAGAAATTTCTCCCATCTTCATGGTAAGAAACTCCTATCTTCATGGTAAGAAACTCCTCCCATCTTCATGGTAAGAAACTCTCATCCTCATGGTAAGATTAATTCAAGTGTTGCAATCTCAGCCTATGAAATTAGGAGTTGGTTATCCCATAACTACATGCCCTAATTTGCACGTGTTCATCATCGAACCGTAGAGATTCATCATGCCTCATCCCATGGGCATGATTCCATCTTCACATGGCTAAGATTGGATATCCATATCTGAATAATCAGAGCCATCAATCACATGGATCAAGTCACATATCGTATCCAATTATTTGTTCATCATATGTACAAATAATTTCTCCTTAACATTCCTTCTATTATAATGGATCATATCCATTATAATTATATCTTCTTTAAATTGGGTCTCACCCAATTATTTAATTGATCATCTTATCTGAATTAAATCTAATTTAATTCTTATTTTAATTCATTCAATATTCTCCTTAATGCGTGTCCTAATCATAGACCCTAGGAATGATTAGACAACTCTTTGTCTAATTCAACAACATGATTATAGATCATGAGAGGCCTCTAGCAAAGTATCATGACCACCCAACTGCTAAAGGTTTTGTTGACGTGACCATCAATACCTGTCCATGAACGGTTACCGTATGATCAAATCCTTTCGTACATATCCCAGATCAATCAGTGGTATGGAATGTGTCAACCTGTAATTGATCTTTGTTTACTTGATCTCAGGAAAAATTGACTATATGAATTAGAACTTCGAAACCATTTCGAATTTCAACTCAACCTTGCAAGGATTTATCAATCAATTTAATCCATCAAGTGGCCGTGGGATATAACCCTTTCTATCAAGGGAGACGAATCCTGTCTTGATCAAACACCATCTTCATGTGCTTTATGTCATACCCAACGACACCATATTTGCCACCCATGGCTAGAGCGACGTTTGGATGCCGTCAAAGCATGACATTCCACACATGAGATGCAATGAAGATCTCAAGTCAAAGGATCACTCACACCACTGTCATTAGAGATCAACCATCGACACTATATAGAATATCCATATGGGATCTCTGTACGGGTCATCCAATGCATCGTTACAATAACGAGCATCCACATACCTATCCAAGTATCTATATACTTCAGCTTGTGAAATCAGCTGCTCACCCCAAGGGTGAGGATATGCAATGTGTGCTAGTCTCACGGTGTTCGATGGTGTCCAGTTCCATCTACACATCGACTAGGGAAGTTTAAAGAATCAAACCATAAGTGCAATTTGAATCTCACAATTTGTAATCTCTATTACAAATTCCATATGCACGGTTCACATTCTTTTGGACTTTATCTCACAGACAAATATATCAAATAAAAGACATCTGGATAGATAAAGAAACCATTTTATTTGATTTGTATTCATAGAATGTATACAACATTCAATCCAATTGGATCTAGGGCATACACTAACAATCTTCCACTTGCACTAGAGCCATTCACCCATGTATTTAATACCGAGTGACTTAACATGATTATCATGCTTCTGTTGTGGCAGGACTTTAGTGAGCGGATCAGCTACATTATCCTCAGTGGGGACTCGTTCTATTTTTACATCATTTCTACCAATAATCTCTCTAATTACATGGTATCTCCTGAGTACATGTTTGGACCTCTGATGAGACCTTGGCTTCTTAGCTTGCACAATAGCTCCATTGTTGTCACAATACAAGTATACTGGATCAGCAATGCTTGGAACCACACCAAGTTCAGTGATGAACTTTTTGATCCAAACCGCTTCTTTGGCTGCATCTGATGTTGTGATGTACTCAGCTTTGGTCGTAGAGTCGGCAGTCGTCTCCTGCTTGGAACTTTTTCAGCTGACTGCACCGCCATTGAGTGTAAAGACATAGCCTGATTGAGATTTATAATCATCTTTATCAGACTGAAAACTAGAATCCGTATAACCCTGAACTATGAGTTCGGGTCCTCCATAAACCAAGAACATATCCTTAGTCCTTCATAAGTACTTAAGGATATTCTTGACGGCCATCCAATGTTTCTCTCCAGGGTTTGCCTGGTATCTACTAGTGATACTCAATGCATAAGAAACATCAGGTCTCGTACATAGCATCGCATACATGATGGATCCAATTGCTGAGGCATATGGAATCCTATTCATGTGCTCTCTCTCCATTTGGGTCTTAGGACTCATGTCCTTGAAGAGATGTATTCCATGTGATACCGGCAGGAATCTCTTCTTGGATTCCTCCATGCTAAACCATTTTAGCACTTTATCTATGTACGTTGATTGGGACAATCCAAGCAACCTTCTAAATCTATCTCTATAGATCTTAATACCCAGTATGTAGGCTGCTTCTCCCAAATCTTTCATGGAGAATTTGCTGGACAACCATTCCTTCACTTCTTGCAGCAAGGATACATTGTTTCCTATCAATAATATGTCATCTACATATAATATCAGGAAAACAATAACACTCCCACTAACCTTCTTGTACACACATGGATCATCCTCATTTTTGATAAAATCAAACTTTTTGATTGTTTCATCAAAACGGATGTTCCAACTTCTAGAGGCTTGCTTAAGTCCATAAATGGACCTTTGCAGCTTGCATACCTTTTTAGAATCAATGGACTCAAAACCCTCAGGTTGTGTCATATACACATCCTCCACTAAATCACCATTTAGGAAGGCGGTCTTGACATCCATTTGCCATATCTCATAATCGTAATAGGCTGCAATCGCAAGCAAAATCCTTATGGACTTAAGCATGGCTACGGGAGAAAAGGTTTCATCAAAGTCAACACCTTGCCTTTGCTTGTAACCTTTTGCAACTAGCCTCGCCTTATAGGTAATCACATTACCATCCATGTCTGTCTTTTTCTTGAAGACCCATTTGCACCAATGGGTTTTATCCCTTCAGGTGGATCAACCAAAGTCCATACTTGGTTGTCGTACATGGAGTCCATTTCAGACTTCATGGCTTCAAGCCATCTCTTGGAGTCAATGTCACAAATTGCTTCATCGTAGTTAGTAGGCTCATCATCTTCTATAAGAAATCCATATCTCTCAGGAATATGATGTGTTCTACTAGACCTACGTAGCTGATGTATATTGGAGCTTCCTGTGGCTCCATCATTTCTGATAGAGGTTCACGTAAATGTTGCCTGAATGTGAGTTGAGTCTCTGCTCAACTCCCACTACATTTGACATTTGCTCCATGTCATCTAATCGGTCTGTGTCAATTTGTGGTTCTTGAGTTTCACTAATCTCAATATTTCTGCCACTACCATTTCTTAGAAAAATCTCATTCTCTAGAAATATGGCATGCCTTGAGACAAACACCTTTTGCTCGAGTGGATGGTAGAAGTAGTATCCTTTTGTTTCTTTAGGATACCCCATAAAATTACACTTGTCAGATCTAGCTCCCAGCTTGTCTGACTCATTACGCTTTACATAAGCGTAGCAACCCCAAATCCTTAGATGACTAAGGGTTGGTTTCTTTCCACACCATATCTCATAGGGAGTGGAACTGACCGACTTAGACGGAACTCGGTTTAGAGTGTATTCGGCTGTGTGTAGGGCATAACCCCAAAACATTTTTGAAGATTTGCAAGGCTCATCATTGATCGCACCATATCTAATAATGTGCGATTTCTCTTTCTGATACACCATTATGCTGTGGCGTACCAGGAGGAGTCCACTGAGAAAGAATCTCATTCTCCTTCAAATATTCTAAGAACTCATGGCTTAAGTATTCCCCACCTCGATCTGATCGAAGTATCTTAATACTTTTGCCACTTTGTTTTTCTACCTTGGATCTGAATTCTTTGAACTTTTCAAAGGCTTCAGATTTGTGCTTCATCAGATATACATAACCATACCTGCTATGGTCATCTATAAATGTGATGAAGTAAGAAAAACCTCCTATTGCCTGAATATTGATAGGACCACATACATCCGAATGTACTAGTCCTAAACATTCAGTTGCTCGCTCACCCTTTTTAGTAAAGGATGACTTAGTCATTTTGCCACGTAAGCACGACTCACATTCCTCAAACGATTCCCAATCGAATGAGCCCAAGTAGCCATCCTTATGTAACTTGGTTAAACGTGTTTCATTTACATGGCCTAAACGACAGTGCCATAGGAATGAGTTCTTAGAATTATTTGATTTTAATTTCTTAGTTTCTTCATTGAGAATAGGGCATTGTAAATTCAAAACATAAATCCCGTTGAACATTTCAGCAGAACCAAAGAACATTTTATTTTTAAAAATTAAAATTCCTTTATTTCCAATTTCAAATGTATATCCATCATTTACAAGACATGAAACGAAAATAATGTTCTTTGTTATGTTTGGAACATAGTAACAATTATTAAGCTCCATTACAAGCCCAGTGGGCAAAGACAAAGAACAAGATCCTATAGCTAAAGCAGCAACCTTTGCTCCATTTCCCATACGCAGGATCACTTCATCTTTTTCCAGCTTTCTACTGCTTCTTATCATCTGCATATTAATACAAATATGAGATCCACAACGGTATCAATACCCAAGTGGAATAAGAAGTAACAGAAGAAAATATCTCAATCATAAATATACCTGAAGTAGAAGCATCTGTATGTTTCTTTTCTTTCAGGCTAGCCAGATAAGCTTTGCAGTTTGCTTCCAGTGCCCTTCCTTCCCACAGAAGTGACATTTCCCCTTGGCTACTTTGTTTTTCTTGATGCCCTTATTTGGTTTAGTCGCCTTGGCCTTTTGGACCTTACTCTTCTTTGGCCGCTTCTTACGAGCGTCAGAAGACTCCACGACCATAACCTGCCCCTTTTCTTTCTTAATGTTGGGCTCGGCATTCGTCAGCATATTCGCGAGCTCAGGTAGAGATGTCTCTAGCTTGTTCATGTTGAAATTAAGAACAAACTGCGAATAGTTGGGAGGTAATGACTGTAGAACCAAGTCAACACTTAGTTCATGATCCATCACAAAACCCAATCATGCCAACTTTTCAATCAAATTGATCATTTTCAGTACGTGGGCACCCACTGATGAATCCTCAGTCATTTTGCACTGAAACAACTCTTTAGAAGTTTGAAACCTCTCATATCGAGACTGTGCACCAAACAACTCTTGCAAGTGCATCAAAATCTCCTGAGCATTCATATGCTCATGCTGTTTCTGAAGATCAGGTGACATTAAGGCAACATCAAACATGTGGCCATGTCTTCAGCATCTTTATACCAGTTGTATGCCACATGAACCTCAGTCGGAGCATCCGCTGGTGGGACCTCCGGTGACCTCATCTAGGACAAAAAGAATTTTCTCATATCGAAGAACGATCCTTACATTCCTTAGCCAATCAGGGAAGTTGAGTCCAGTCAATTTGTTGGATTCTAAAATATTCCTTAGGTTGATGTTTACACTCATGGTTTCTTGATAACCTACATAAAATTAGAACGAGTCAATTACTATGAATACTAATCACCAACTTAATATGGTAATTCTAGATTTTTAATTAAGTTGGTTTCTCCACTATTTTATCAAGGTTAATAGCCCTCTCTATTAATCTTGAGAAATTGACATTCAATTTCCTTAGTGGGCTAGGATCCTCATTTGAATTACCTTGACCTTGGCTTTGGCACAACAAATCTCGGTAAGCCAAATTTGGTAGATTATTATCAATCACATCTAATGTGACTCTAGATCATTTAGGGGACATTGCTTTGTCAATTACATCCATATGTGATCACCCTAAAGTTTGCCTCTAGATTAGACTGACCCTGACTTTGGCCAATTATGCCAGCTAATCTAGTTAAGTCAACCCATTGTTCCACAATCAACTCCTCATAGGTACACTCGACCTCGGCTTTGGCACGATAAAGGCTTATGACTTAATATTCGTGGAGGGATTTAGCGCATAAAGGTTCCATCTACATCTACAACATTTGTACTATGCTAGGTTACATATCCTATATGTAGATTTTAGATTAATCTCAATTAACCTTAATTTCATAAGATCCAATCTATGATTGGGACTCCTAATCAAATTAGGATCCTGATCACTATCTAATTTAGGAACCCTAATCATGTGACCAAATCAATTGCTACCATCCTGATCAACCTTAATTGATTTAATCAATTAAGAGCTTTCCCTAACAATGGCCAGATCAGCTGATCAATGGGGTCCTATTTAGCATACCCTTCGATCCCATTGAATGGGTTTTCCCAGACAGCGAACGAACAATTAAAAACCATGATCAAACCTTTCTAGACACCAATGTAGTTAAGCCCAATTGATTAGATCAATTATGGGATCATAGGATCAAACAATGACATGGTTAAGTCTAAGTTTCCTAAATCTTTATCATCTATTAAATTTTATGATAACCATAGATAGTGATCTAGCTAGGGTGTTATGATAAGAGTTCTTAATTCAAATTTTAAATTTTCTTATCATTTAATTACATGTTATGACATGTCGGTTTCACATCCCATGTAAATCCTAATGTCTCTAACAAACCCTAAAGTTTTCAATGTTCATTATCATAAGAATATCATATCTTAATCATATCAATCATCATGCTAA
The DNA here is from genome assembly GCA_900491605.1 of Calamus simplicifolius. Lineage (NCBI taxonomy): Eukaryota > Viridiplantae > Streptophyta > Magnoliopsida > Arecales > Arecaceae > Calamus > Calamus simplicifolius. The sequence continues at coordinate 598,235 of UESW01004375.1, forward strand.
AATTAAATCCTAAACATGATTTTAGGATTTCAGCATATAGTATCTATCATGCATAAATAATAATTACTATTTTAACATGACACATATATGATTAATTATTGTTTATTATCATATAATAAACCTTTTTCTCTATATATCAAAGTACTCTATTTGAACATGATAATGAATATGCATAAATCTAAATAATATTGTTTATCATCAAATAATAAAATTTTATTATATTTTAGATTTATTATCAACATATGAAAACTCTTCATGATTTTAAGCATAATAAATAATCATATTATCAATCATATTTGTTGGCCCAGATGGCAACCCAAGGGGGGGGGGTGAATTGGGTTCTTAAAAATTTAAGTCCTTTTTAAATTTAGTTGATTAGTTAGCAAGATGTGCAAGTGAGATTAACTAATAAGCAAAGAACAAGCAGTTAACAAAGAGAGATAGAGATAGAGAAAATGAACACGGCAAACACAAAAGTTTTATAGTGGTTCGGTGTATCCAACACCTACATCCACTCCCAAGGATCACTTGGGTCCACTATAATCACACCGATTACAGCTGAGTTGTTTTACAAGATCACAACTCTAACTTGTTGTTTTCACCGGGATCACAACGAACCCAGCTGGTTTTGCGGGCTTACCAGCACAAAAACCCTACACGTTGTTTTGCGGGCTAACAACAAACCTTACTCGTTGTTTTCACGGGATCACAACGAACCCAACACAAGCACTCCGACTTGTAACGAGGTAAACCTACCTCCACTGATTCAATCCACTGATTGAACCAGTAACCAAGTGAAATCAAAATATTTGTAACAAGAATGCTCCTTCTTGAGCAGATATACAAATTTAAGAATAAATAAAAACTAGGGTTAGAAACGCCTGATGGTTTTCCGGATGATTGTAGCAATGGCTTTCTCCCTTTTCTCCTTGAAGAGTTGAATCGATGCCTCAGCAAGATTCCTCAATCGTTGATAAGCTTTGGAGAATGTGTTGCCTCTTTTTGAACTTGGAAATGGCTGAAGATTTTGCACGTTGGATTGCTTTTTGCCTTCCTCTTGAGCTTTGAGAGTTGATCAAATGATGCACACGAATCTCTCTCTCAAATGCAAAGATTGAATCTCTCCTTGAATCAAATGATTCTACAATACTCTCAGTTTCCCCCTTTTTGATATTCAATAGGCTCTCTCTATTTTTCTCTCTTGTTTTTCAATATGTATATTTGTGTGTTCTTTCTATTTGAATCTGGCTCCTCTATTTATAGATCCTGAAAAGATATAACCGTTAGACACAGTAAAATATAGCCGTTGATTCAAAATATTACCGTTGGTGCTGATGTGTCAACTCAAAAATTACCGCCCAGATTTCGGGGAGTCGGCTCGAGTACTGTGTGAGTCGACTCGAACACGCGAATCCAGAAACACACCAAAAAGAGAGTTTTCAGGGGTCGACTCGCGAAAAGCTGGGAGTCGACTCTTGACTTTCAGGAGTCGACTCGCGAAGAGCTGGGAGTCGACTCGAGAGGCACTCAAAAATGAGTCTTTCTGCCGTCTGAGTCGAGTCGGCTCGCACAGTCATGAGTCGGCTCGAGAAAGTTCAGGGGTCGACTCGGAAACTCTCGAGTCGGCTCGGGACTGATACAAAAATCAGAGAACATTCTGATTTGCTTTGAAAATCATCCCAATCAATTTTGAAATATAAATATGACTTGAATAATGTTGATTTAACAGTAATGCTCAATTTCAAAGCATTTTCATTAATTCATTGATCTTTAAAAGAGTGGTATAAAAAATCATTTTTGAATTCAAAGTATAGCTCACTGAAACATATATTCAATTGATTCAAAAACTCATTACACATTAACAGTTCATAGTTTCCAATTTGAAATTGCTCATAGTAAGAATATTTCATTGATTGACTTAACATGTTCATAGCCTTTTAGAAAGTGAAGTAATGTCTTTTGGAAATCATCAAAATCAATAAGTTGGGGCAATTATGTTTCAATAATTTCTCAACAATCTCCCCCTTTTTGATGATGACAAAAACGTTGAGTATATGCATTATAACATTGAAAGATTTATGATATCAAAATCAGCTTTTGTGTTCATGGAAAAGCTCCCCCTCAATGAGGTAGCTCCCCCTAAGAACCTCAATTCAAAAAGGATTTTTAAATTTAAAAACTTAAGCCAAATAACCTTTTTCTTATTTAATTCTCTCCCCCTTATTTAATTAGGGCAATTAAAAAGATGATGCAATATACGATTAATTCATATAAATCTCTCCCCCTTTTTGTAATCAACAAAAAGGTTGAAATGCATCAGAGCATCAACATGGTTAATTCATTCGAATTCATTCAGCATTTAAGTTATCAATTGAGTATTGAGATATTCAAAATTACCTGATTAAACATAAGCATTCAAAGACATTCAAATGTACTCATAATTGAAATGAACATGACTTTTCTCATTACTTTAAAAGTACATCAAATTACATCAAAATGTAATACAAGCTTATGGAATCAAATTTAAACTAACTTAGATTCATCAAAGTTCAAAAACATTCATATTAGAGCAAAATTTCCTAGGTACAATCTAGGAAGGAAATTTAGAGATACAACTAAGATAAGTATTAAGTTCATTTGACACGCTTGAATATCAAACTTTTTAAGTGTCCAATCATCTCCATGATATCATCCTTTTGAGATTTGCTAAAATCATTCATGGTTACTTGAATTTGATCAACTGCTGCATCAATATCTCTTCGTAACTGATTGGTTCTATCAAGATATACATTGGATCCATCGGCTATCCCTTGAAGTCTTTCAAAAATATTCTTAAGCTCGACATTGAGAGAATCCACATGAGTACCAATAGAGAATGAAAATAAGTCAAGCCTTGAAATGATATTTTCCTTTAATTCTTTAAAGTCTTCTCTTAATTGACCAATTTCATCTTTTCTTTGATTATCAAACTCAGCAAACATAGATCTAAGTTGACATAGCTGCTCATCTGAAAATCTCACAGAAGTAGATGAAGCCTGAGGTGGAGGAGAATAATGCATGCTAGGTCCTGCCTCAGATGGTCCAGCAGCAGAAGGTCCAGCCTCGACCTCAGCTCCAATGTCCTCAACTCTGTCCTCAGCAGCTCTAATATCATCTTGACCTTTTCTTATCCAATTACCATTAACTTTCTTGAAGCCCATGCGGTGAATAGTGGC
>UESW01004375.1:602086-672705 GCA_900491605.1 Calamus simplicifolius
TTTTCTAGGTGCCACGCATTGATTCCGACCTCATGATGATCAGAGCAACTCCATTCTACGTGCCACGCATTGATTTTCCGACCCCGTGATAGTGCTTGGCTGTCAAGGCATGTGGCACAAAGCACTATAATAGATCAGCAGCAACAATGAGAACGCGTACAAGATATAATATCAAGAGAATTCTATCTAATGAGTCATAGCACATGGATCAAGCCCTTATATCTGATCGGCGGCCATAACCATCCCAAAATGGTGAAGAACATTTATTTTAAGCTAGTTACAAGTGCGCATCTTTGGATTCGAAATCGAAGCATCAATAGTTGTTCAACGCTAACAGATGCATAATGCAGCGCCGCGCTGCCAAATCACGCTGCAGAGGAAAATTTCTCACACAACTGGCATTGGGTGCCAGAAACAGATCTCTCCTTCCAAAATTAAAATAATAAGTCCATAACAAGCCGAAAAGTTTGGTTACAGATTGTGAAATGGGTTGGGCACTCTGCGCTAAATGGTGAATCCACAGCCAACATAGCAAAGCAACAATTATCATAGCAATCCAGTAAACCGCCATCCTCTCAATGCTTGCTTAATAACATTCAAAATAAAGATATTTTGATCAAATCTAAAGTACCATCTGATATGATCACTTCTTGAAACTTCCATTTATCACAACAGAACAAAAACAGAACTTCCATTTATCACAGCAAAACAAAAATCAAATCTAAAGTACCATCTGATATGATCACTTCTTGAAACTTCCATTTATCACAACAGAACAAAAACAGAACTTCCATTTATCACAGCAAAACAAAAATCAAATCTAAAGTACCATCTGATATGATCACTTCTTGAAACTTCCATTTATCACAACAGAACAAAAACAGAACTTCCATTTATCGCAACAAAACAAAAACCTAGAAGCTATTGCAGACTGTAATTTCAGCAAAGTTGATGAATCCATCTCCATTCCATCCCATCAACGACCGCATTTTAGTACACCAACCATGGCATAAAAAAGTATTCAATTGAGTTTTCTATGCCACCATTTGAGAGGAGTGACTGCATTATCATTATTCTTCCATGCGATCCTCTGTTTGTGATTGAGAAATCTTTACTTTCATCTTGGGAAGGGTGAGGGATGGATCCTCTTTGAGGGCAGCAGGTGCTTTGACCAAATGAATGCCCTGCTCCAACTCCTTTGCTTCTGCCTGCCGCTCCATGGCTTTCTTACCTTTCATCCTGTGAAAATTCCAAAACATGTTAGAATGTGAAGTGAAGATTTAAAGGCAGATGGGGGACAATTTTTACATCCATCTCAACAGCGCACGCATGTGGAAGAAACCCACCTCATTGCATGGTGTCTAGCCTCTCTATCCACTCTAATTTTGTCGATCTTCTTGATGGCCCTTAATGTGTGCTCTGTAACGTTCCTATCATATCTCTCAGGCCTGTTGCGCTTCCTCTCAAACTCAAACGTTGAATCCTTGAGAAGAAGAACAGTCAATAGTCGGTGGATATACTAAAACAGATCAAGGGCCACGTCAAGATGTATAAGCAAGATTAATATTCCTGCCACATTTATTACCTGAGTCATATCCTTCCCATGCAATCGCCTGAAGGCTTTTGTCCATTTCACCTTGCGAGGATTTCTCTTCATTTTAAAGTTCTTATGGCATTTGGACCGGCAAAATCGAAAGATCTGTACAAAGACGATTGTCAAGATACTTTAATAGTTACTAAAGAGCATGCACTTAGCAATGGGAATACCATGCTTTCACGTGCAGGAAAAAAAAATGACAAACCATTAATGTATGGAAACCCAAACATATAAAATATGACTTCTATTTGCGGTCAAATGCAGCACACTAACTTCACCTATATTTGTGATCATTGTTGTTGAAATTTTCATCAAATCAGTAATTTATCCCTGTTAGGTGCCAAAAGTCTTATATCTGCTTGATCTTCACACAACTATTTCAACTAACCTATCAATCTTAAACATAACCTCCAGGTTTATTTTGTCAATATATCTCAAATTCTGAATGAAGGAAAACAGCAACTATTTTGTCAATATATCTTAAACATAACCTCTGATGGTTTGCATGATTGGCATCAACTACATACCACAAGGAAAAACTAGTTTGCTGAAGCAAAGTTGAAAAGCACAGCTTAATTGTAATGTGAAGTGCAAGAAAACAATAAGAGACAAGACAGAGGGATATATGCTAGGGCAGAGATATAGCCCTCCATTGGACAATTATTTCTTCATTCAGGATATGGTACGCATCTATAATTTCATTTTCACAAATCTAGCAGATCCTAAATCGAGTAGATTCATGAGTTAGCTATGCAGAAGTGCTGCTTTACGCACGAAGAAGGCTTTGGCAACTAAAGATATTGAAGACACTAAGGATGATGAGTCCCATGAATGGAGCTCCACAGGATCTCAAAAAAGTGGTGCAGCGCTATGGTTAGGCCTGCATTAAAGATGTTTTGAGGGACTTTCAGAAGGATTTGTGAGGGTTGTAGAGAATTTTAGATTGCCATCATATATTTTTTGTATGCACCAAACCCTGAAGAAGGTGTCAAAAGTAGAAGCTCGAATTTTAGATTGCCATCATATATTTTTGTACGCATCAAACCTAAAGAAGGTGTCGAAAGTAGAATCTTTCTAGAAACTGCAGCAAGCATCTAATGACAACCATCTTGCAAGAAAAATGAAATCAACCTTCAAATATAATGCATCGATCAATAGGACACCATATTATTCAGTAAAAATTCAAGCATGCATGTGATGTAAGCATTAATCACATGTAAAACAGCAAATGAATCCAGAAAGCTATTCATAGATTAGCAGTCAGTCAAAAGAAAAATAAATATGTAAAAGAGAAATAGAGAGAAAGGGAAGGGCATTTAAAAGATAAATATAGAGAAAGGGTAGAGAAACAACAGAGAGGAAGGAAAAGAGAGGAGAGGCGTGCAGACACTTAGAAAAAGGAGCAGCAAGTGTGTGCTCTTTTTTCTCTCTTCTTTTGAGCAGCCATCCCAATTAATTGGGCACATAATTAATAGGTAAGCTGATGTGGTTTTTCTTTCAAAAAATTATAACACATCATCAACCCATCTAACCCTTAATATGGCTTTAAGTTTTTTTTAACTGTGAATACTCACTAAAACTAATAAAAATTTAAACAGCATGAAAAATCTGAACTAGATCCATACAGGAAATCACATCTTTTTAGTGCATTATTAACCTCCATTGTATATTGCTCACTCTTGAACTTAATGTAGATGCATATCCCGGTTATGATCCAAGAATCCCCTCATAAATGGTGGATGTTATCACTAGATGTATCCATTGTGAAAGGCAATTAAACTCCATGCTGCTCTATGTTTGTCTCTACTTTTATAAGATGAAAATAATGTCACAATGTCAATGCCATTTAACTAGGAATGTGCAGTCAGCACTCCATAACAGTGATTCAGGTCTTGATGGCATAGGAGTCATCTCGGCTGTCCTCTCAAGATCTTGTAGCTAAACTATCTACACTGCTCAAACCGAAACTCCACTAAAGCAAATGGAGAGAAGAATCTAGTTTTAAATTTAAAAAAACTTGTATCAGGTCCATGCCAAATCTGCATGGCCATCAAGAAGTTCTCAAGAGTCATGGGCTTGGAAGGAACCAATCCAAGCCAATACCAGGTGTACAGACCATTTACGACATTTTTGCAATTAAACAGTCTGTTGATTCATAGGCAAAGAACTGCTCAATCTAACTTAAACAAAGCTCATGACAAGACACTTCATTTCAAGATCAAATCAGCACAACATCAGTGCTAGATCACGATTCTCAGTTTCAAATCAACTAACGAATCTCAAGATTGGTGCTTCTTTTCAGGCCTTCATTGATTGGATCTTCCATAGTCTTACTTTTCTTACTGCTTAAATCTGCCATGATTGAAATGTCAACAGGATTTTCGATAGGCCTATCTTAAATTACAAAGGTCTCAAATTAATCTTCCACAACAGGATCCTCAAATTATTGCTCTTCAATTATGGGACTGTTATAGTGGCTTATCAGATTTTAAATCTTCAACCACTAACATCCAATATGTCCTCATGTTACAAAGAAATTTGAAATCTTAAGGAAGTCAACCTGTCATCTTCAATAATGTAGCAAGCTTGTCAAAATTTCAATGCAGCTTCTTATTCATTCATCTAAAACAATCTGAGAACAAAAGTAAGAACCTTCCATTAATGTGACTCCACACTGCTAAGTCATTCTCCATGTTATTGACAGTTTCTCAATTACCATGCCACCACATATTGAAGACACTTGGTGCCCATGGTTCATAATATGCAATCTGCTGTTCTGGTTTGAACTTGATGTGGAAAACACTGAACCATCAATTCTACCATAAACTAGAAAAGAAAATGGAAAGCATCTCAAATCAGCAATATTTGCGACAATCTAATATTATGACTATTGCTGAAAAATCTGCAAGGGAATCAAGTCCACTCCTTGGGTGATCATATTCACTTATGGAAGCAACATCTGAAGCCTCAAAGTTGGAAATTTATCCAAAAAAACAAAGGGAAAATATATAAATATAAAAGAAAAGGAAACATAATTTATTCATTTATATTAATTATTTCATGGATGGCCTTCCTAATACATATATAGGCCATAATTACTTAAACTCTAGAAAAACTAAACTTAGTCAGACCATTAGGTTAACTAATTTAATTGACTCTTGAACTAAACTTATAACTAAATAAAATAAAATAACATTTATGGCCCTAACTTCTTTCTACCTTATCAGGCAAAATAACTTGGTCTAAATAGAACTGTTTAGTGCATATATCAAATCAATAACAATATATCCAAAATGGGCCCCTTTAGATTTTGTGGCTCTGAGAAACAAATGACTCATCTAACCATAGACCCCAACTAATCATATACTACATTAGATGCGGTGCCCTACCCGTCACAGATCAGGAGGGCCTACATGAACATTCATGCATTATAGGGTGGAGTAAACATCATGCACAAAATATGGACCACATGAGGTAGGTATATTTGAGCTTATTTAGCATTATTTTACTGAACCAACAAAGGCCAAGCAAACTTATTTTTTGAGTTAGAATTGGATAAAATAAAGAATTAAGAGTGAAACATATCACATAATTGCCATATCAGCAACTCCTAATTCAAATATGCTGATCTACTTACAAACAGATGCCAAGCAGTTACCTAAATTCCTCGTAATTGATACCCTTACAACTCACCTTACCTAGCAAGTGTGGATACATATGCTACCATATATAAAACTTGTATTGCACCACATTACATGACATAATATATGTAGCATTGCTCAGTAGACAACACATGAATCGTAACTTTATTATATCAAAACAATAAATCATTAGGTTATAGTGAACTAGTCAGCACATCTAACTGATAAATGGAAATAAAATGTTTGCAAAAGAATATATGCCTCATAAAGGGAGGAATGCATTATGGTTAGATCAAGGCAGAGTCAAAGCCAGACTATCATAACTGAGAGGTTATATAGATATGTAGAACAAAAAGTAATATACCATCACAAAATGATCATTAAACCAAAAATTTACAATATCCTTAACTTAATAACATATTATGAAACCAGAAACCATGAAAAGTTTTGTCTGGTATAAAATTTGTGAAGCATGTTACCTAGAAACACTCCAATCTATAAAAGTAACCTTTTCTTTGGAACAAAGAGAGTTTAGAAATTTCTTTGCAGGAAATTATCAGAAGCATAGGGCCAACCTTTGCATCATTGCGGACAAATTGAATACCATGCCCTGGATAGATGGTTGAGGAACAGAACCAACACTTCTCTAATCTCATTTTGTACTGGAGTCAAGTGTCAATTATATCCTGAAATAAGTAAGAAAAGGAATCATTTAGTAGACAATATATTGATTAAAAACCATAATTTGATTTCTCCAACGCCAATTTATTATGGACCTTGATTATTAAATACCTAGAAGGTAGCCATATAAATGGGATCATTATAATCAAACTTTAGGCTATGAAAAACTTCACTAATGCGCACAGCTACTAATTCTAGCAATATTGACTCATCTGTTTCTGCATATTCATGTGAGCGAACAATTTAGGGATGGCAACGGTTTGGGTACCTTTTTTTTTGCTCAATCCAAACCTATATCCGGATTTAAAACCCAAAAATCGAAACTGATTTTTTAAAAAAAGATTAAACCCGAACCTATAACCGAACTAGTTTGTTACTGAATTGTATCCAAATTGGTTAAGAAAACCGGGTTGGGTCAAACCAGTAATCCAACCCAAACTTGACCTAAAACTGAAATAAATTATTTTTATCATAAAAACAAAAAAAAATTATATCCCCATATCAATTCAGAAACACAAATAAAATTGAAATAAATTAAATAAGATGCATCTACAGCTTTTTTATTAAAAAAAACTAGACATCACATAAAGTATACCCATTAAAATATTTTAGTGATTGTATTTGCATGAAAAAAAATGTCCGACAATGTCCTTATTAAAGAAATTCTGTGCTGAAATAATATTAGGCCATTAATGGCCCAAAGCCATGAACAAATTTCATTCCACATTTTGAAATGCATGATGCAAAGATATCCAAAGAAACCATCTATGAAATCCAACGTAAGCAACTGTAATTTTGGAGAATGATGGATTACTTCTTTGTATCTAACAGAGATATTCATGACTAGAGAAGAACAAGTTGAGTGGAACCCCAGCTCAAAAATGCTGGCATTCAGCATACGAAAACTTTCCATTCAGTTTTATGTAAACCACCTTTTTTTTCCAAGACAAAAGCGTTCCACATTGACTCCAACATAAGCAAACTATTGTCAACATGCTTTGTACTGCAAAGTCGATACCTCCTTACCAGAATCATGACCATGCTATTACCTCTCCTCCCAGATTTTGTAAATGAAAAACAAAAAAAAGGAAAGAAATTCAATAGAAGGATATATAATCCCTCAATATGAACAGATAGCAGTACGAAAATTTAAAACGATGGAGGCTACTGAAAAATTTTAGATTTGTGACAAACACCCCGAAATTATAACAAGCGTCAGCAATGTAATCCCGACTTGGTCAGATTCAACGCCCAAGGAAAAAACCGAGTCCCGGGCGTTCTGGTGACCTGATGAGATTTGTCCCAAAACACAAACATGATCCATCATAGTAAATATGTTCACATAAAATCTAAAAGGGAAAAAAAAATATAAATTTTAATCAAATATCTCTTCTTTTATTTTCTATAGAACAATTTTTTTTGGAGGGAGAAAACAAGTCATAAAAATTTCTGCCAAAAAATTAGGAGCTAAATAATCTCAAAACCATTATACTCTAAATAAACCCGTCCAAAACACAGAAGGAAACCGCCATGCAAAACCCTAAAACGAGACCAAAACATAAAATACCCAATAGCTCAAACACAGAAAAAGAGAGTCCAATAATCCATATGAAACAAAGGCTGGCGAAATGTGGACACCGTAGAGGAAAGGCCGAGCTCACCTCGCGATCGATCCACTTGGGGTCAGGACGTCGCCGGCGGCGTCGGGGGGCGCTTCCTTCTAGCCGAGGAAGAAGGTGCGAGATTGGCAGCCACGGGAACAAACCCTCCAAGCAAGAGACCGAATCCAACGAGGAAGCGAGCGTGGGAAAAATCCAAAGGCCCGCATAGGGTATGGTTAATCTAGGGTTTCGCTCGCGTGCGGCTGCGCGTTGGAGTTTATATGTTTAGAACAAAGGTGGGTTGGGATCGGACGGCCACGAATAGGGCACGCGAAGCGCCTGCAGACGGCACGGATCGGTTGCGCGGGGAGCATGATTTTCGGACCCGCGCAAGGGCTCGAGTCATGGGATCACTTGACCGACCGAACCAGTTCAATTATTTTAATATTAAAATATATTTATATTTTTAAAAATTAATTTTAATAAAAAAATTTAAGATTAACATTATAATAAATTTTAGGTTAAACTATAGTATTAATCATTGAACTTAGAAAAAAAAATTTAAGATTAACATAATAATAAATTTTAGGCTAAACTATGGTATTAATCATTGAAATGTCTGTTATTTTGATTCTTAAACTTTAAAAAGTTATAAAAATGATCATAAACTTTTCTTTTTGTTTTACTTTAATCCTTATCGTTAAAAAAAAAAAAATAATCAAAAAAAAAAAACGTCGTTAATTTTTATCCTACCCAGCAGTACATATGGCAACATAAGTGGTATTCAAATGGTAAGACTAATTTAACTTTCATAACTAATCTATTAGCCCAATATCTAATAATAATTAATAATAAAATAAAACAACCTTCTCAAATGATTCTTTCTTCGGTTGATCAATGTTTATATTTTAACATTATATTATATTTTATGATATATTAACCTTTTTTTGAATTTATATGCTACTAGTTTCTATTATATATTAATTTTTAATATTTTATTTCTATTTTCAATGAATTATTCTGTTTATGAATATGTTTTTTGAAATTTAAATATTATTTAAGCAGGTTAATTAAAATCAATTTTTAAAAATTATATATATAAAAATTATTGATGCCAATTAGGAATTGATGCGTTGCTAAAAGATTAGCTTTTTTTAGTGTGGTCGATTGACGCATCGCTAACTAGCAATACTTGATTAGCAATGCCTCGTGGAGTCACTAATTTGATTAATGACTTTTAATTGGTGTTGCTAATGATGCATTGTTAATTAATGTTGCAAGTAATAATGTCACTAAAATAGTCGCTAATTAGCGAAGGAAATTTTTGGCGTGCTAATTTTTATTGCAACAATCATTTTAGCAATAACATTGTTGGCGTTACTGTTGCGTCACTAATTAGATTAACGATGAATTTTTTGGGTTTAGCGGCGCCTAAACGCTAATTCTAAAAATTCTTATAGTGTATTACCGAGACCCCTCTAAATGAAGTTGCAAAATTTAATGCTATTCCAAGCTTAAGTTAAAAAGTTTGGATTTCTGATTGCATATTCTTAAGGCCGGACATGGTTCCGAAACAAACGTCTTTGCCAGCATCATGATTTTAAATTCTTAATAGATATTTCATGAGTCCGTGGGATGAGTTGTTATCCCATATAAGACCATTCATGCAAGACACTAAAATAAATTATTGATAAGGAGCAAAATCATCATTACATTAATATCTATGCACATGTCAAAAAGGTTAGGATTACTTTTGATTTCCGCCTATTAGATACTATGCTCGAAAAAAGATAAAATTTCCCCATCTCAGTAGGACTGAGCCATATCTCTATCTTGACAAGCCGAGCCACCTTCTCGTCTCGGCAGGGATCGAACCATTCTTATGCCTCGGCCTCATCTCGACGAGGGCAAATCGTTCTTATACCTCGCCCTCATCTCGGCGAGGATGAACCATTCTTATGCCTCGACCTCGTCTCGGCCAGGACGAGCCATTCTCATGCTATGGTGGGCCCAAGGTAGCCAAAAGCCAAATATGATCCTTTGGCTACTTTAGCTCTCGTCGTCTCAAAAAAAAATTGAGCCAGGCACAACCTTTTGCCTATAAATAGCCAGCTAACAGAATAACAGAATAACCGAATCTCAAAGCTCCGAATCAGCCTTTTTAGTCATCGATCCTCTTAACGAACAAGATTCGAATCTTACCGGCCTTGTAACAAACTTGATTCGAATCAGATTCCCATCATTCTAGTTCCCCATCTCTCAAGACACGTTTGGAGAATCAGGTGAACAAACCACCAACATTCAGACAGTCTATAAATACCTTTCTCGAAATCCTTTCAGGTACGCTTACTCTTTCGCTAAGAAACTCCATTGAAGCTCAAGCAGAGCTCAGGGGCTCTCCGAGAGACCATCCTAGAGGGACTCTTCTGCGAGAGCCTTCTCCTCACATCTGCTTGCTGTGAATCTCCACTGACTTGGACGTCAGAGGGTCTTCCGCAAGGGCTGTTTTGCAGGTCCACCCAGGCGAGAGGCAAGCGTCCGATTCTAGAGGTGGGCTGCATTCGAGTCAGATAATGGATTTCTATGACAATAAATTGGCGCTGGAGGAAGGGCCTCAAGTCCCATAAACTTGTAATCAAAGAGATAAGGTTTGAAAACTAGAAGAACAACCCCTCAATGGCCAATCGAAGGAGAATTACTTTTGATGCTTAGGGCCAGGCCACCTCCTAGAGGCCTGATCCCACAAACAATGTGGTGCCTCCACTATCGCCGCTGGCCAAGACTCCCTCACCACTAGCGACCGCGGTGACCCAGGACCAGTTCACTGCAGTGGTTCAACAAGTGCAAGCTCTTGCACAGCTGGTCCAAGGGCTCTAGGGGGCTCCTCTAGGGGGCTCCTCGTCCGACCGCTCCTGCTCCACAACTCCCTGATGGAGTCGTTGCCCCTGCTCTGCTGGTGATCTCTTCTTCTAACCTGCATGAGGTCGCTAGTTATCCCCAGTAGCCCAAAGGAGCTATATCGGTGCGGCAGAGGGCTGGAGGAAAGGGCCCGCCTAGATATCGGCGAGCACGCTCTCTCTTCCTAGCGTTCTCCCATCATGACTCAACGTCGTCACTATACTCCCCTCGACCGATCTCCCCTACCATCCGAGATGAGGGCATCCGGCGACAAATTCGAGAGATGCGCCAGGAATGACGTCAAGAGATGGATTCCGTCAAGCAAGCTCCTCAACCCTGGTCAAAGGTGGAGCAGGGCATCCCCTTCTCGAAGGAGATCATGCAGGAAGTGATCACTCCTCATGTCAAGTTTCCCACCATCGAATCATACCATGGATCCACCAATCCCAATGACCATCTAAGCAGCTTTCGATCCATCATGATATTCCATAGAGCGTCAGATGTGATCTTGTGCAGAGCCTTCCCCTCTACTCTTAGAGGGTCCACCAGAACCTAGTTTAATAGCCTGAAGCTAGGTTCCATCAATTCTTTTGATGAGTTGAGCTGCCTATTCATCAGCCAGTTTGTTAGTAGCCATCGCCACCGATGGAGGTCTGACTCCCTCTCCGAGGTCAAGCAGCGAAAGGGGGAATCTTTGAAGAATTATCCCGGCCGCTTTAACACGGCCATGTTGGAAGTAGACCATCTCAACCATGAGGTGGCCATGTCCACCTTGGTGGGTGGAGTGTCGAAGAAGGGTGACTTCTATCTAGCCCTAGAGGTCAACTATTCGAAGAGCCTCTCCGACATGATGGCTTTGGTGGACAAGTATGCTAGAATGGAGGAGTCGTAGAGGTCAGCCCGAGCAGAGCAGTCAAAGAGAAGAGAAGCCAAGGGCTCGGAGAGGAGCCGGCCCCTCTGTCGTGCTAGCCCGTCCCGTCATTAGAGATCTTTCGTCGCCGCCTAGAGATTATACCTAAAGCTCAGCTTGATGGAAATTATGTATACAAGATATGAATCAAATTCATATAAATATTGCGAAAGATATAATATAAAATTCCCAGATGCCCAGGATCCTTAGGAACAAATTCATTATATCTCAAATAAAATCTAATTTTATTCATACCTGAGTCCTTTATCGATGTAGATGAGGATGGAGCCGGTTAATCCCTGCCACTAGCCGTCCACGTGTCCGGCCTCTAACGGTGATCCACGTAGAGAAAAAGGATGAAGACCTCCAAGGTATGAAGATGACACCATAGGAGAGAGAGAGGGGTGCTAGCGCCTCTTGAATCCCCTTACAGAAGATATCTTTGAAGAAAAGTCTAATCTTTTCTTCTCATGCTCTCTTTTCTTGGTAGAAGGAACTATATTTATAGGTACGTTCCAAAGAGGAAGAGACAAGGTAAGAAACTCCCACCATTATGGTAAGAAACTCCCATCTTCATGGTAAGAAACTCCTCCCATCTTCATGTAAGAAACTCCCATCTTCATGGTAAGAAACTCCTCCCATCTTCATGGTAAGAAACTTCCATCTTCATGGTAAGATTAATCCAAGTGTCAATCTCAGCCTATGAAATTAGGAGTTGGTTATCCCATAACTACATGCCCTAATTTGTACGTGTTCATCATCGAACCGTAGAGATTCATCATGCCTCATCCCATGGGCATGATTCCATCTTCACATGGCTAAGATTGGACATCCATATCTGAATAATCAGAGCCATCCATCACATGGATCAAGTCACATATCGGTATCCAATTATTTATTCATCATATGTACAAATAATTTCTCCTTAACATTCCTTCTATTATAATGGATCATATCCATTATAATTATATCTTCTTTAAATTGGGTCTCACCCAATTATTTAATTGATCATCTTATCTGAATTAAATCTAATTTAATTCTTATTTTAATTCATCCAATTCTCCTTAATGCGTGTGACCCATTAGGCCCTTTAACGTTGGCAATAATCATGTCCTAATCATAGACCCTAGGAATGATTGGACAACTCTTTGTCTAATTCAACAACATGATTATAGATCATGAGAGG
This sequence comes from Calamus simplicifolius, assembly GCA_900491605.1. Lineage (NCBI taxonomy): Eukaryota > Viridiplantae > Streptophyta > Magnoliopsida > Arecales > Arecaceae > Calamus > Calamus simplicifolius. Next base: position 614,601 of record UESW01004375.1, read on the forward strand.
CCTCTAGCAAAGCATCATGACCACCCAACTGCTAAAGGTTTTGTTGACGTGACCATCAACACCTGTCCATGAACGGTTACCGTATGATCAAATCCTTTCGTCACATATCCCAGATCAATCAGTGGTATGGAATGTGTCAACCTATAATTGATCTTTGTTTACTTGATCTCAGAAAAATTGACTATATGAATTAGAACTTCGAAACCATTTCGAATTCCAACTCAACCTTGCAAGGATTTATCAATCAATTTAATCCATCAAGTGGCCGTGGGATATAACCCTTTCTATCAAGGGAGACGAATCCTGTCTTGATCAAACACCATCTTCATGTGCTTCATGTCATACCCAACCGACACCATATTTGCCACCCGTGGCTAGAGCGACGTTTGGATGCCGTCAAAGCATGACATTCCACACATGAGATGCAATGAAGATCTCAAGTCAAAGGATCACTCACACCACCGTCATTAGAGATCAACCATCGACACTATATAGAATATCCATATGGGATCTCTGTACGGGTCATCCAATGCATCGTTACAATAACGAGCATCCACACACCTATCCAAGTATCTTCATACTTCAGCTTGTAAAATCAGCTGCTCACCCAAGGGTGAAGGATATGCAATGTGTGCTAGTCTCACGGTGTTCGATGTGTCCAGTCCACTTACACATCGACTAGGGAAGTTTAAAGAATCGAACCATAATGCAATTTGAATCTCACAATTTGTAATCTCTATTACAAATTCCATATGCACGGTTCACATTCTTTTGGACTTTATCTCACAGACAAATATATCAAATAAAAGACATCTGGATAGATAAAGAAACCATTTTATTTGATTTGTATTCATAGAATGTATACAACATTCAATCCAATTGGATCTAGGGCATACACTAACAATCTCCACTTGCACTAGAGCCATTCACCCATGTATTTAATACCGAGTGACTTAACATGATTATCATGCTTCTGCTACGGCAGGGCTTTAGTGAGCGGATCAGCTACATTATCCTCAGTGGGGACTCGTTCTATTTTTACATCATTTCTACCAATAATCTCTCTAATTACATGGTATTTCCTGAGTACATGTTTGGACCTCTGATGAGACCTTGGCTCCTTAGCTTGCAATAGCTCCATTGTTGTCACAATACAAGTTACTGGATCAGCAATGCTTGGAACCACACCAAGTTCAGTGATGAACTTTTGATCCAAACTGCTTCTTTGGCTGCATCTGATGCTACAAGTTGGCATTCGTCTCCTGCTTGGAACTTTTTCAGCTATTGAGTGTAAAGACATAGCCTGATTGAGATTTATAATCATCTTTATCAGACTAAAAACTAGAATCCGTATAACCCTGAACTATGAGTTCGGGTCCTCCATAAACCAAGAACATATCCTTAGTCCTTCATAAGTACTTAAGGATATTCTTGATGGCCATCCAATGTTTCTCTCCAGGGTTTGCCTGGTATCTACTAGTGATACTCAATGCATAAGAAACATCAGGTCTCGTACATAGCATCGCATACATGATGGATCCAATTGCTGAGGCATATGGAATCCTATTCATGCTACTCTCTCCATTGGGTCTTAGGACTCATGTCCTTGGAGAGATGTATTCCATGTGATACCGGCAGGAATCCCTTCTTGGATTCCTCCATGCTAAACCGTTTTAGCACTTTATCTATGTACGTTGATTGGGACAATCCAAGCAACCTTCTAAATCTATCTTATAGATCTTAATACCCAGTATGTAGGCTGCTTCTCCCAAATCTTTCATGGAGAATTTGCTGGACAACCATTCCTTCACTTCTTGCAGCAAGGATACATTGTTTCCTATCAATAATATGTCATCTACATATAATATCAGAAAACAATAACACTCCCACTAACCTTCTTGTACACACATGGATCATCCTCATTTTTGATAAAATCAAACTTTTTGATTGTTTCATCAAAACGGATGTTCCAACTTCTAGAGGCTTGCTTAAGTCCATAAATGGACCTTTGCAGCTTGCATACCTTTTTAGAATCAATGGACTCAAAACCCTCAGGTTGTGTCATATACACATCCTCCACTAAATCATTTAGGAAGGCAGTCTTGACATCCATTTGCCATATCTCATAATCGTAATAGGCTGCAATCGCAAGCAAAATCCTTATGGACTTAAGCATGGCTACGGAAGAAAAGGTTTCATCAAAGTCAACACCTTGCCTTTGCTTGTAACCTTTTGCAACTAGCCTCGCCTTATAGGTAATCACATTACCATCCATGTCTGTCTTCTTCTTGAAGACCCATTTGCACCCAATGGGTTTTATCCCTTCAGGTGGATCAACCAAAGTCCATACTTGGTTGTCGTACATGGAGTCCATTTCAGACTTCATGGCTTCAAGCCATCTCTTGGAGTCAATGTCACAAATTGCTTCATCGTAGTTAGTAGGCTCATCATCTTCTATAAGAAATCCATATCTCTCAGGAATATGATGTGTTCTACTAGACCTACGTAGCTGATGTATACTTGGAGCTTCCTGTGGCTCCATCATTTCTGATAGAGGTTCACGTAAATGTTGCCTGAATGTGAGTTGAGTCTCCTGCTCAACTCCCACTGCATTTGACATTTGCTCCATTCATCTAATCGGTCTGTGTCAATTTGTGGTTCTTGAGTTTCACTAATCTCAATATTTTCCACTACCATTTCTTAGAAAAATCTCATTCTCTAGAAATATGGCATGCCTTGAGACAAACACCTTTTGCTCGAGTGGATGGTAGAAGTAGTATCCTTTTGTTTCTTTAGGATACCCCACAAAATTACACTTGTCATCTATCTAGCTTGTCTGACTCATTACGCTTTACATAAGCGTAGCAACCCCAAATCCTTAGATGACTAAGGGTTGGTTTCTTTCCACACCATATCTCATAGGGAGTGGAACTGACCGACTTAGACGGAACTCGGTTTAGAGTGTATTTGGCTGTGTGTAGGGCATAACCCCAAAACATTTTTGGAAGATTTGCAAGGCTCATCATTGATCGCACCATATCTAATAATGTGCGATTTCTCCTTTCTGATACACCATTATGCTGTGGCGTACCAGAGGAGTCCACTGAGAAAGAATCCATTCTCCTTCAAATATTCTAAGAACTCATGGCTTAAGTATTCCCCACCTCGATCTGATCGAAGTATCTTAATACTTTTGCCACTTTGTTTTTCTACCTCAGATCTGAATTCTTTGAACTTTTCAAAGGCTTCAGATTTGTGCTTCATCAGATATACATAACCATACTGCTATGGTCATCTATAAATGTGATGAAGTAAGAAAAACCTCCTATTGCCTGAATATTGATAGGACCACATACATCCGAATGTACTAGTCCTAAACATTCAGTTGCTCGCTCACCCTTTTTAGTAAAGGATGACTTAGTCATTTTGCCACGTAAGCATGACTCACATTCCTCAAACGATTCCCAATCGAATGAGCCCAAGTAGCCATCCTTATGTAACTTGGTTAAACGTTTTTTTACCTAAACGACAGTGCCATAGGAATGAGTTCTTAGAATTATTTGATTTTAATTTCTTAGTTTCTTCATTGAGAATAGGGCATTGTAAATTCAAAACATAAATCCCGTTGAACATTTCAGCAGAACCAAAGAACATTTCATTTTTAAAAATTGAAATTCCTTTATTTCCAATTTCAAATGTATATCCATCATTTACAAGACATGAAACGAAAATAATGTTCTTTGTTATGTTTGGAACATAGTAACAATTATTAAGCTCCATTACAAGCCCAGTGGGCAAAGACAAAGAACAAGATCCTATAGCTAAAGCAGCAACCTTTGCTCCATTTCCCATGCGCAGGATCACTTCATCTTTTTCCAGCTTTCTACTGCTTCTTATCATCTGCATATTAATACAAATATGAGATCCACAACCGGTATCCAATACCCAAGTGGAATAAGAAGTAACAGAAGAAAATATCAATCATAAATATACCTGAAGTAGAAGCATCTGTATGTTTCTTTTCTTTCAGGCTAGCCAGATAAGCTTTGCAGTTTCGCTTCCAGTGCCCTTCCTTCCCACAGAAGTGACATTTCCCCTTGGCTACTTTGTTTTTCTTGATGCCCTTATTTGGTTTAGTCGCCTTGGCCTTTTGGACCTTATTCTTCTTTGGCCGCTTCTTACGAGCGTCAGAAGACTCCACGACCATAACCTGCCCTTTTCTTTCTTAATGTTGGGCTCGCATTCGTCAGCATATTCGCGAGCTCAGGTAGAGATGTCTCTAGCTTGTTCATGTTGAAATTAAGAACAAACTGCGAATAGCTGGGAGGTAATGACTGTAGAACCAAGTCAACACTTAGTTCATGATCCATCACAAAACCCAATCATGCCAACTTTTCAATCAAATTGATCATTTTCAGTACGTGGGCACCCACTGATGAATCCTCAGTCATTTTGCACTGAAACAGCTCTTTAGAAGTTTGAAACCTCTCATATCGAGACTGTGCACCAAACAACTCTTGCAAGTGCATCAAAATCTCCTGAGCATTCATATGCTCATGTTGTTTCTGAAGATCAGGTGACATTGAGCCAACATCAAACATGTGGCCATGTCTTCAGCATCTTTATACCGGTTGTATGCCACATGAACCTCAGTTGGAGCATCCGCTGGTGGGACCTCCGGTGCAACCTCATCTAGGACAAAAAGAATTTTCTCAGATCGAAGAACGATCCTTACATTCCTTAGCCAATCAGGGAAGTTGAGTCCAGTCAATTTGTTGGATTCTAAAATATTCCTTAGGTTGATGTTTACACTCATGGTTTCTCTGAATACTAATCACTAACTTAATATGGTAATTCTAGATTTTTAATTAAGTTGGTTTCTCCCACTATTTTATCAAGGTTAATAGCCCTCTCTATTAATCTCGAGAAATTGACATTCAATTTCCTTAGTGGGCTAGGATCCTCATTTGAATTACCTTGACCTTGGCTTTGGCACAACAAATCTCGGTAAGCCAAATTTGGTAGATTATCATCAATCACATCTAATGTGACTCCTAGATCATTTAGGGGACATTGCTTTGTCAATTACATCCATATGTGATCACCCTAAAGTTTGCCTCTAGATTAGACTGACCCTGACTTTGGCCAATTATGCCAGCTAATCTAGTTAAGTCAACCCATTGTTCCACAATCAACTCCTCATAGGTACACTCGACCTCGGCTTTGGCATGACAAATCTCATGACCTAATGATTTTGTATCATGTGAACAATGGAAGGCTTATGACTTAATATTCGTGGAGGGATTTAGCGCATATAGGTCCCATCTACATCTACAACATTTGTACTATGCTAGGTTACATATCCTATATGTAGATTTTAGATTAATCTCAATTAACCTTAATTTCATAAGATCCAATCTATGATTGGGACTCCTAATCAAATTAGGATCCTGATCACTATCTAATTAGGAACCCTAATCATGTGACCAAATCAATTGCTACCATCCTGATCAACCTTAATTGATTTAATCAATTAAGAGCTTTCCTAACAATGGCCAGATCAGCTGATCAATGGGGTCCTATTTAGCATACCCTTCGATCCCATTGAATGGGTTTTCCCAGGCAGCGAACGAGCAATTAAAAACCATGATCAAACCTTTCTAGACACCAATGTAGTTAAGCCCAATTGATTAGATCAATTATGGGATCATAGGATCAAACAATGACATGGTTAAGTCTAAGTTTCCTAAATCTTTATCATCTATTAAATTTTATGATAACCATAGATAGTGATCTAGCTAGGGTGTTATGATAAGAGTTCTTAATTCAAATTTTAAATTTTCTTATCATTTAATTACATGTCATGACATGTCAGTTTCACATCCCATGTAAATCCTAATGTCTCTAACAAACCCTAAAGTTTTCAATGTTCATTATCATAAGAATATTAGATCTTAATCATATCAATCATCATGCTAAAATTAAATCCTAAACATGATTTTAGGATTTCAGCATATAGTATCTATCATGCATAAATAATAATTTCTATTTTAACATGACACATATATGATTAATTATTGTTTATTATCATATAATAAACCTTTTCCTCTATATATCAAAGTACTCTATTTGAATATGATAATGAATATGCATAAATCTAAATAATATTGTTTATCATCAAATAATAAACATTTTATTATATTTTAGATTTATTATCAACATATGAAAACTCTTCATGATTTTAAGCATAATAAATAATCATATTATCAATCATATTGACTCAAGTATCCTATCAGATTAATGAATCTATAGCCTAAGGGGGCTCTGATACCACTGATGGGAATTATGTATACAAGATATGAATCAAATTCATATAAATATTGCAGAAGATATAATATAAAATTTCCAGATGCCCAGGATCCTTAGGAACAAATTCATTATATCTCAAATAAAATCTAATTTTATTTATACCTGAGTCCTTTATCGATGTAGATGAGGATGAAGCCGATTAATCCCTGCCACTAACCATCCACGTGTTCAGCCGATTAATCTCTGCCACTAACCATCCACGTGTCCGGCCTCTAACGGTGATCCACGCAGAGAAAAAGGGATGAAGACCTCGAGGTATGAAGAGAGAGAGAGAGGGGTGCTAGCGCCTCTTGAATCCCCTTACAGAAGATATCTTTGAAGAAAAGTCTAATCTTTTCTTCTCATGCTGTCTTTTCTTGGTAGGAAGGAACTATATTTATAGGTACGTTCCAAAGAGAAGAGATAAGGAAAGAAACTCCCACCATTATGGTAAGAAACTTCCATCTTCATGGTAAGAAACTCCTTCCATCTTCATGGTAAGAAACTCCCATCTTCATGGTAAGAAACTCCTTCCATCTTCATGGTAAGAAACTCCCATCTTCACGGTAAGATTAATCCAAGTGTCGCAATCTCAGCCTATGAAATTAGGAGTTGGTTATCCCATAACTACATGCCCTAATTTGTACGTGTTCATCATCGAACCGTAGAGATTCATCATGCCTCATCCCATGGGCATAATTCCATCTTCACATGGCTAAGATTGGACATCCATATCTGAATAATCAGAGCCATCCATCACATGGATCAAGTCACATATCGGTATCCAATTATTTGTTCATCATATGTACAAATAATTTCTCCTTAACATTCCTTCTATTATAATGGATCATATCCATTATAATTATATCTTCTTTAAATTGGGTCTCACCCAATTATTTAATTGATCATCTTATCTAAATTAAATCTAATTTAATTCTCATTTTAATTCATCCAATATTCTCCTTAATGCATGTGACCCATTAGGCCCTTTAACATGTTGGCAATAATCATGTCTAATCATAGACCCTAGGAATGATTGGACAACTCTTTGTCTAATTCAATAACATGATTATAGATCATGAGAGGCCTCTAGCAAAGCATCATGACCACCCAACTGCTAAAGGTTTTGTTGATGTGACCATCAACACCTGTCCATGAACGGTTACCGTATGATCAAATCCTTTCGTCACATATCCCAGATCAATCAGTGGTATGGAATGTGTCAACCCTGTAATTGATCTTTGTTTACTTGATCTTAGAAAAAATTGACTATATGAATTAGAACTTCGAAACCATTTCGAATTCTAACTCAACCTTGCAAGGATTTATCAATCAATTTAATCCATCAAGTGGCCGTGGGATATAACCTTTTTGTCAAGGGAGACGAATCCTGTCTTGATCAAACACCATCTTCATGTGCTTCATGTCATACCCAACCGACACCATATTTGCCATCCGTAGCTAGAGCGACGTTTGGATGCCGTCAAAGCATGACATTCCACACATGAGATGCAATGAAGATCTCAAGTCAAAGGATCACTCATACCACCGTCATTAGAGATAACCATCGACACTATATAGAATATCCATATGAGATCTTTATACGGGTCATCCAATGCATCGTTACAATAACGAGCATGCACACACCTATCTAAGTATCTACATACTTCAGCTTGCAAAATCAGCTGCTCACCCCAAGGGTAAGGATATGCAATATGTGCTAGTCTCACAGTGTTCGATGGTATCCAGTTCCACCTACACATCGACTAGGGAAGTTTAAAGAATCGAACCATACGTGCAATTTGAATCTCATAATTTGTAATCTCTATTACAAATTTCATATGCATGGTTCACATTCTTTTGGACTTTATCTCACAGGCAAATATATCAAATAAAAGACATCTGGATAGATAAACAAATCATTTTATTTGATTTGTATTCATAGAATGTATACAGCATTCAATCCAATTGGATCTAGGGCATACACTAACACAGCTCGAAGGTTCAATTAGTACATCCCACTCACTGCACCAAGGGCGCAGATCCTGATGGAAATCGAGCGTCAGATTCCTTGGCTGCCACCTCTCTTGGGGAATGCAGCCTGGAGGGACATGACCAAGTATTGCTGATTCCATCGAGATCACGGGCATGGCACCGAGGAATATTGGCAGCTTTAGAATGAGATTGAGTAACTCATCTGATGAGGCAGGCTGAACCGATTTAAAAGAACCCCTAAGCCAAACAACAGAGGAGACCGCCGACCTGAGCCTCGCCAATCTCCTCCACCGAATCCACCGGTTGTTGGCAACATTAACATGATAGCAACAATCAGCTCCTCATCGGCTCGGCCAGGCGAAGAAGAAAATCCACCAAAGAAGGCCCGGACCAATGAGCTTTCTTTTTTTGATGAAGACTTTCAGCAGATACAGTATCTGCACGATGATGCTTTCGCTGTATCTCTCAATATGAATGACTATGATGTACACTGAATTTTGATTGATAGTGGAAGCTCTGTTAATGTTTTGTACTTTGATGCCTTTGTGAGGATGAAATTATGGATGAAAAATCTTCGGACCATAGACTCCACCTTAGTGGGTTTCACTGGCGATACCATTATCATGAGGAGGTCATTACATTGGTGGTCCAAGCAAGCTTTTGGCCCAGTACGTTCACATGGACTTTTTGGTAACCAAGTTTGGTCTCTCTACAATGCGATCCTCGATAGGCTCAGACATATGTCCCTCAAGGCTATCATCTCTATCCCTCATCTTGCCATAAAGTTCCCCACCGAATGGAGAGTGGGAGTTGTCTGAGGAAATCAGGTTGTAGCTCGGTACTGCTTCGTTGCCGACCTTCAATCTAGAAAGCCAGAGGTTGACAGATTAGATGCTTGGGAGTATTTGCCGAGCAGCAAGGAGAACCAGCTGAGGAACTTGAGGAGGTACCACTTGACAAAGCTCGGCCTGACCGAACTGTAAGGATTGGGTCACAACTGAAAGAAAAGCCTCGACGGGATTTGGTTGAATTTCTTTGAAGAAATGCATATGTCTTCGCTTGGTCTGCTTTGAATATGCCAAGGATTAGCCCTAACATCCTCGTCCATCGTCTTAATGTGGATGAGATATTTTGGCCAATCAAGCAGAAGAAAAGGAGCTTTGCCCCTGAATGCCAGAAGACCATTGAAGAAGAGGTTGACAAGCTCATCAAAGCCAACTTCATTCGGGAAGTGAACTATCCCGATTGGTTGGCGAATGTTGTCATGGTGAAGAAGTTGAATGGTAAATGAAGAATCTACATCAACTTCACGGACCTCAACAAGGCTTGTCTGAAGGATAGTTTTCCTCTGCCTCGGATTGATCAGCTCGTGGACGCTATCTCGGGCCACTAGATGCTGACTTTTATGGATGCTTATTCGAGCTATAATCAAATTCGAATGGCATCTGAGGATGAAGAAAAGACCACCTTCTTAATCGATCGAGGTATTTACTGTTACTGAGTCATGCCTTTTGGTTTAAAAAATGTAGGCGCAACATATCAAAGGCTAGTTAATAAGGTTTTTAAAGAATAAATCGATCGGAACATAGAGGTTTATGTTGACGATATGCTAGTTAAGGGCAAGGAGGCATCCTAGCGCATTGATGATCTTACAAAAAGATTTGCCACACTCCAGAGGTATCAGATGAAGCTTAATCCAACTAAATGTGCCTTCGGAATCAACTCTAGAAAGTTCTTGGGCTTCATAGTTTCAAACGAGGCATTGAAGCAAATCCATAAAAAATTCAAGCCCTGCAGCAAATGGCGCCTCCAGGGTCGGTCAAAGAAGTGCAGCGTCTTATCAGGAGGATAGTAGCTCTTAATCGCTTCATTGCTTGGTCAGCCGCGAGATGTGTGCCCTTTTTCAAGGCACTTTGGTCAGCTAAGAACTTCCAGTGGACTTCAGACTATCCGAAATCCTTTAAAAATCTCAAGAAATACCTTGGCTCGCCACCTCTTCTGAGTAGCCCAAGACTTGGAGATAAGCTCTACCTGTATCTGGCAGTGTCAACAAGCGTCGTCGGGTCATCGCTAGTCCGGAAGGAAAATAAAGTTCAAAATCCGGTCTGTTATGTCAGCAAATTGCTTCGGAATACTGAGACAAGGTATTCTCGAATTGAGAAGGTGGTGCTAGCCTTGGTAACATCCGTCCGGAAGTTATGACCCTACTTTCAAGCACATGCTGTGGTGGTCTTGACTGACCAACCGATCAAATCAATAATTCATCGCTCGGAGGTGTCAGGAAGGATGACCAAATGGGCTATTGAGCTGAGCAAACATGATATTTAGTATCAACCTCGCCTAGCCATCAAAGCACAAATTCTGGCAGATTTTCTCCTCGAATGTACCATACCCGAGGATGGATCTCCTCCGGATACCTTTGAATTGCCGAAGCCCAGAGATCTGTGGCTACTTCATGTAGATAGATCCTCCAACAAGAATGGATATGGCACCGGCATGGTCCTCACCAACTTAGAGGGAGCAACCTTTGAGTACAATGTCCACTTCTCCTTTCCTATCTTTAACAATGAAGCTGAGTATGAAGCTCTACTTGCTGGACTCCGGATTGCCAGTGACCTAAAAGTAAAGAAATTGAATGCGTAGACCGACTCCCAACTGGTTGTCGGCCATGTACGAGGAGAATCCGAGGCCTGAGAGCCAAATATGATTCGGTATCTTCAAAATGTGTATGATTTATTCCCCTATTTTTTTAAACTTGAAGTAATTCAGGTCCTAAGGGCTGAAAATGAGCGCGCCGACCTTTTATCTCGCTTGGCAATCACAGATTCGATGGATCTCAAGTGGAAGTTCCATTTGGAAGTCCTAGAGAAACCCAGCATCATCGACAACGATCGTGTGATGCAGATCGAGGCCGAGCCATCTTAGGTTGACCCAATTTTTAAATATCTCAAGGAAGGATCACTCCCAGCCGATAGAAAAGAGGCAAGGAAGTTGAAAAAGCAAGCATCTCATTATGTTTTACTTGACGATCAGCTATACAAACGATCCTTCTCCATGCCACTACTTAAGTGCCTTGGTCCATCAGAGGCTGATTATACTCTTCAAGAAGTTAACGAAGGCATCTATGGTAGTCATCTTAGCAGTCGAGCTATGTGTCACAATGTGTTGCACTAGGGGTACTATTGGCCAACCATACAAAAGGATTCTGATAATCTTGTTCGAACCTGTGACTCATGTCAGCGGCATGCAAACATCCAGAGGCTCCCCTCCGCTCACCTGACACCCATATTGTCTGCCTGGCCCTTTGCTAAGTGGGGAATGGACATCCTTGGTTCTTTTCCTCTTGCCATGGGACAGAGAAAGTTTCTGTTCATAGCAATCGACTATTTTACTAAGTGGGTCGAGGCTGAGGCAGTCGCTCAGATAACTGAGGCTCAAGCTAGGGATTTTGTATGGAGATCCATCAATTATTGGTTTGGCTTTTACACACTATTATCATCGATAACGGAAGATAATTTGACAATCCCAAGTTTCGGAAATTCTACGAAGATCACACCATTTGTCACCGGCTCACATCGGTCGGCCACCCCTAAGCTAATGGAAAGGCCGAGGTGACCAACCGAACCATACTACAAGAATTAAGGCTCGGCTCAATAGGGCATGAGGCAAATGGGCAGAGAAGATTCATCATGTCTTGTGGGCCTATCAAACCACTCAGAGGGTTCCCATAGGCGAGACTCTATTTAGAATGGCCTTCGACATGAAAGCTGTCATTCTCGTGCAGATAGGGCTACCTTCACTATGGGTGGAAAGTTATTCGGAGGAGTCGAACGACGAATAGCTTCGAACCAATCTTGACGTGGTAGAAGAAATTAGAGAAAAGGCTTGAATCCGAATAGCAGTCTATAAACAGAGAGTAGCTCGTTACCATTCCTCCTAAGTTAGGGAAAAATCTTTCTCTCTGGGTGATCTTGTACTCCGTAAGGCGTCTGTCTCCAAACCACTAGGACAAGAAAAGCTATCTCCAAATTGGAAAGGCCCCTATCAAATTACGAAGGTCATCAGGCCGGGCACATACAGGCTTCAGGATCTAGATGGAAAATCTATTCACTGAACATGAAATTTAGACAACCTTCGGATATATTATCAGTAGAGTATGCTTCTATTGAACCCACTCTGTTTATAATGGAATTCTATGATGATAATACTTTTGTGTCAATTTTTCTTCCCAAAAGTTGTTGGCAAAAGACAGGTTACACCCGAATCTTTCAACAAAGCCTCGGCAAATTCGAGCACCCTCGGTAGGTCCGAGGGGTCTTCTCCGAACCTTGGCAGTGCCAAAAAAATATAATTTCAACAAAGCCTTGGCAGATCCGAACACCCTCGACAGGTCCAAGGGGTCTTCTCCGAACCTTGGCAGTGCCAAGTAAAATATAATTTCAACAAAGCCTCGATAGGTTCGAGCACCCTTGGCAGGTCCGAGGGGTCTTCTCCGAACATTGGCAGTGCCAAGTAAAATATAATTTCAACAAAGCCTCGGCAGATCCGAGCACCCTCGGCAGGTCCGAGGATCTTCTCCAAACCTTGGCAATGCCAAGTAAAATATAATTTCAACAAAGCCTCGATAGGTCTGAGCACCCTCGGTAGGTCTGAGGGGTCTTCTTCGAACCTTGGCAGTGCCAAGTAAAAAATAATTTCAACAAAGCCTCGGTAGGTTCGAGCACCCTTGGCAGGTCGAGGGGTCTTCTCCGAACCTTAGCAGTGCCAAGTAAAATATAATTTCAAAAAACCTCAACAGGTCCGAGCACCCTCGACATGTCTAAGGGATCTTCTTTGAACCTTGGTAGCGCCAAGTAAAATATAATTTCAACAAAGCCTCGGCAGATCTGAGCACCCTCAGTAGGTGCGAGGAGTCTTCTCCGAACCTTGGCAACGCCAAGTAAAATATAATTTCAACAAAGCATCGGCAGGTCCGAGCACCCTCGGCAGGTCCGAGGGGTCTTCTCCGAACCTTGGTAGTGCCAAGTAAAATATAATTTCAATAAAGCCTCGATAGGTCCAAGCACCCTCGGCAGGTTCGAGGGGTCTTCTCTGAACCTTGGCAGTGCCAAGTAAAATATAATTTCAACAAAGCCTCGGCAGGTCTGAGCACCCTCAGTAGGTCCAAGGGGTCTTCTTCGAACCTTGGTAGTGCCAAGTAAAATATAATTTTAACAAAGCCTCGACAGGTCTGAGCATCCTTGGCAGGTGTGAGGGGTCTTCTTCAAACCTTGGCAGTGCCAAGTAAAATATAATCTCGATAAAGCCTCGGCAGGTCTGAGAGTTCTCCTTCGTACTTTGGCAACACCAAATGAGATGTGATCTATTTCCAAGCCTCGGTAAGACCGAGTGATTCTTCCAAGCCTCGGTAGGACTGAGTGATTCTTCCAAACATCGACAGGACCGAATAATCTTTCTAATACTTTAGCGTGGCTGAGTTACCTCTCTAAGCCTCAGCAAAGTAGAATGACTTTTCCTTGTACTCCGGCAGACCTAGGCAAGTCACTTCTTACCTCACCAAAACAAGGTGAAACCTTTCATATCTCGACATGACCGAGCTATTTATTATAGTGCCATTAAACTAATAAAAAATTCTTGAGAAACTTTGGCATGGTTGAACTCGTATCGAGAATTGGCAAGGCTACCTAGGCCTCCCTATAATTTAAGTCAAGGCATGCACCCTCTTCATGAAGGGCCAACGTAATCCGGTGCACATCGGTGGGCCTAAAACCGAATCATCAAAATATTTGACAAAGAGCTATATCTCTAAAATGCCCTCGACATGTAAGTATCGAACATGATCATCAACAACCTTTCTTAACAAAGGGGTGCCCTAATGGCTGTTTGCATACCTCGGTAAGACTGAGTCTTCGCCCCATACCCTCCGATCTGATGTATACGAGTGATTCATGCCTCAGAAAAATACAAAGACAACAATATATCGAAAAAACTAGCATTTCGCAAAGCAGGAACGAAATAGCAAAAAAAGATAGGGGTGCAAAAAGAAGTCCTTTATTTCAATAATATTTTATTACAAAAAGTTATAGCCTCTTGCAAGGCATTACAAGTGCATTACATCATAGGAAATACACAGAAAACAAAAGAAAGAACAAAAGAAAATGTTCAAACAAGCAAGTTTGGCCAACGATGCTACTTTCGCCCATGATTTGAAGAAATCGAAAAAGACAACTTCGCTGAGTTGTCTGAGCTGCTAGGCAATGATACAAAAGAAAAAAATGGCCCGGTGCGGCTTACCTTCTTCCTCATTAGAAGCCGGCTGATGAATCCTCGAATGGATGAACCAAGGGATCCAAAATGGCACCCATTTAAGAATTGAGGATGAAGGAAAGCCGAAGAAAGCCATGGCCTATCAAAAATTGCATTTCCAGTGGTCTCCGCGGCCCCATGGCAGATGGACGAAGCCAAATAAGAAGTGCCCGCATGCGCTTCCTGTTGGGAATTGTATCCTAAAGCCAATCATTTGATGATTGTGCTAATGTAAATAGCATATAAATTGATATATTAATAAAAGTTATTTGACAGTTTATTCATTACAAGAACATCTTCTTAAAACTCCTAATAGTAATGAAGCCCTCAGGATCTTTTTTCACGATAAAGGAGGATTTATCTTTGAAGGTCTTCAAAAGAGTTCGCGACCAAATGATATACTATGACAGGGCCATAGTACTATCAATTATAGGACGTTGTATATCATATTTGTTGGTTGTCCTCTTAACCAAGGAGTGTAGAGACACTGTATGACATACAGGTGAAAGTGTAGGAGTACATTTCACCGAACGTGACTCATTTCCGGATACTCTGCTATCAAGAGTTAATCCGAGAAGATATAGGTATAAGTATCCTTTAGACCTGAAGATCACAATCGGTGACTTGCAAGCAACTCATTGTACTTAGGTGCTAGACCACCTGGATTTTAATCCAGCTACGAAAGGTTACTGGGTGCAGTCAAGTACTTGTGGTAGTCAGTTGTGGATCAAGATGGAATTTGACCTATCTGTTAAAAGGAGAAATGCTTGTGTTTCAATTTAGCAAGACCTTGGCCAAGGCACTTCATGTGAAAGTCACATGATCACTAAAGTTGAAATCACTTTATGGATTTGCTGTTTAGAGTTGACAGGCTCTTAAGCCATCCTTAGCATTTGTGGTCAAAAGGATGAATTATACGGTAACTATTTCTTAGGGTTCTTGGAGTTTGCTCGGCAACTCTTCGACCTATCCGGACGTCGGGTTCCATTGCTAGATGGGCACATCGATTAGTATAGAAAGTTGTTCCTATGCTACCGGCTTAGGTTCGAACCTAGAGAGTCACACGCATAGAAGTTTCCTAGGATGATCTATTTGCTGATCAACGATTGAGAATCGTATATGATTTAATTAATCAATTTGATTGATTGAATTATCTCAATTGGGTTAAGTACAAGTGAATAAGATTCAATTTGGTTTAAGTCTATTAGAAGGACTAATCAATTTCAAATATTGATTTGAAATTAGACTTGATTTGGATTTAAATAGATTCAGGACTAGCCAAATTTGATTTGGGCTAGGACCATGATCTATGTGGTTCAATCCAATAAATTCAAATCAGCTTAAACCAAAACCCAAACCTAAACCCCATGTATGAAAATAGTTTTCGCATAAGGATCTCACATGATGAGATAACTTGATTAAATTCTCATGCAGAATTTAATATATTAACTTAATCTTCTCTAAACGATTCGTTGGAATTCTAAGTGTTAGAATTCATATTAATGTGCCTCTTTGAATTAACCAATGGAATTCTAAGTGTTAGAATTCATATCTCTTTAGTTTTACCGGAATTAACAAAACGTTGAATTCCATAGGTTTTCACCGAACGTCGGAATTAACCAAACGTTGCGTCTCTTGGTTTTCACCGAACGACAAATTCTAAGTGTTAGAATTCAATGGCTAAAGGCTGAATTGAGCCTATAAATTAGAGGACATTCTTCACTAGAAAAATAACATATGTTGTGGATTGAAATTCTAAAGAGTTAGAACAGAAAATCCTGTGTGATTCTGGTGTTAGAAAAAGTTTGGTGGATCTTGGAGGAAGATTCAAGTGGGAGGATTCAAGATCAGCAAAGTTATTTTTCGCGAGCTAGCACTCCCAGGAATCCGATCATTCGGGGCTTCGCGTGGACGATACTAGAGGCCGGACGATTGAACGGCTGCAGAGCACAAAAGGATTTACCAATTGCCTTAAGGTAAGTGATATGATCCCTAGATCTTAAGGCATGCTTCAAGATAAGAAGTATGACTTCTTATCTTGAAGATCAAGATATGATCTTGATGATTTTATTTATATGCATATTTAGATCAAACGATCCTATATATAAGGCAAAGATATGATCTTGATGCATGTTAGATAGATTAATATGTAATCTTTAAATTCCGCATTGATAATTGTTATCAAATTTTAAAATATGCATGCCTCGGAGGTTATTTCTCCCTACAAATGGTATCAGAGCTGGTTTCATTGATCTAATTTATTGCATGTAAATTAATGCTCCTATTAATTTGTAATCATAGGCTAAAACGGATCACAGGCTATAGGTCATAGATGGATTAAAAATCCAAATTACCCATTCAACGAGGTATTCTATGACGTATTGCGTGCATTATGTTTATCTTTGATGCTTAGTCAAAAGATAATTTAAATTGATCTTTGGCATCAAAACACAGATTACACACACTCTCAAAGATGTTTTATATTTGATACATATTGATGTTGTATAAAAGCATGATATTTGCATGTTTAGTATAAAAACATAGATATGATATATGATGGCTTGATGTCTATGTTATGAAACATACAAATATTTATGAGAGTCTTATTTGAATGTCAAATATTATTCATAATCTTTTTAGATATGATCTAAATATAGGAATTATGAGTAGTATATAATGCAAGTGATGCTTGATTGAAATATATGACATGAAAACATGAAATATATTTAATCTTTTGGGTTAGCTAAATCGGGTCCATAAAGGGTTAGACCCTAAGGTTTAAATCAACTGGACTATAAGAGTATTTGATCAAATCTAATTAGATTAGGTTAAGAATGCTCTAAATCAAACAATAGTTGTAGTTGATCATGTCCTTCTCTTTGATTAAACCAAATGGAAGTAGATTAGGCTCCGTGGTTGAGCATGAATCTCTTAGATGGTCAAATCAGAATTGGTTAACCATATGATGTCAAGGTGAGTTGGCAAGTTGCTCTAGGATCAACGATCGAATGGTTTTTAATTGGGAGCTACTCGTATTGATGCGTCTTTAACGAGTTAATGGCATATCCCTCCATCGATCTCACTCACCTGGTCAATATGGTGAACCATTTATGATTCAGATCATTTACCTGATTCGGGTTGACCCATGCCTGTAAGGAAATCAGTCTGACTGATTTAGGTGCCACTTAACCTGACTTAATCTTGTTTCATTCTACCGATTTCATAGATTCAGTGGGAGAACTTGATTAGTCAATTTATCTTCAGATTATTAAATCCTCTAAAATTATTAGGTCCTTAAAATGAAATAGTTATATGATAACTAGATCATAGCCTCCCATTAAGGTGAGTGATAATGAGTCCGATGTCTTGATAATCATTGGAGGCACTCCATGCCTGGTGCTTGTCAACCATCGAAATTATCATTCATTATATGATAAGTCAGCGTAACTATTAAATAGACAGTCAGGTGAGCCGAGCTTCACTCGGGCTTGGTTGTCTATTGATAGGTTACACTGATTATATCATTTAATGGTTGGACCTAACCAGAACTTTAGTGGAGGCACTCCATGCCTGCTGAAGAGGTACATGGGGCAAAACTGAACACTAAGAATTGTTTGGGAAACAATTGGTTTTGAACCTACTCTTAGATGCATATGGGTTGGCCAAGCTTCACTTGGGCCTGTATGTAGTCTATGTAGATCTTAGTGCCCGCTAAAGAATTAAGAATAATTCTTCGAATTGGGTGTAGAGGCTGCCAATTTGAACAAAATAGTGGGAGAATCTTTAGACTAAAGTCCAAGTCTTTAGACTGAATCAATTTATATACTAATAAACTTTAGTTTTTCCTTATGCAGAAAATGGCCACTAATTTATCATTAAGGTCCCTATTGGATAGTGACAAGTTGAATGGTTTAAATTTCAATAGCTGGTTTAGAAAACTTAAGATCGTCCTTGAGCATGAGAGGATTCTATATATTCTGAATAATCCTGCACCAAAGATACCTGATGCAAACACCCAAAGTTCTGAGAGAGACACTTATCAGAAGTGGCTCAATGATAGAACTAGCGTGCGTTGCATCATGCTAGCAGCAATGAACGATGAATTCGGTCGCCGGTTCGAGAATGCTCAGCCAGAAGAAATCATTCAAGCGTTGAATGAATCTTTCGGCACACCCGACGACGTTGAAAGGCACAAGACTAGTTGTGCTATTTTTAATGCTCGAATGAGGGATGGATCTCCTGTCACTGATCATGTATTGTACATGATCGAGAAGATAGAACTCCTAAGCAAGCTCGGCTTTCCCTTACATGAGCAGTTGGAAAAGATGCGATCCTGAATTCCTTGCCTCCATCCTTCCGACCTTTCCTTACTCATTTTCGAATGACAAAGCCTGCAGTCAACTACCACGGTTTGTTGGGGTTGTTACAGAACTTTGAGAAGGATAACCAGCTCTCTAAGGGTTTGGTTAATGTGGTTGAAGGATCTAAGGTAGGGCGTCAACCCTTTGGGAAAGGGAAGAAGAAAAAGAATAAGAAAAAGGTGCAACATGCTAGGACATCTATAAGGGGTCAGATGCAGAAGAAGAAAGTTGATAAAAGTCAAGCTGAATGCTTTCATTGCAAGATGCAAGGGCACTGGAAGAGGAACTGTCCTCATTGCCACTTGATCCAAACACACAAGATCCAACACAACGAACATGATGTTGTAATATTGGTATATATGATAATCAGACCTGGGTATTGGATACCGGGAGTCCTTTTAACATTTGCAATTCATTGCAGGGACTACAGGTCACTAGAAGATTTGAGGACAATGAAAGATTCCTTAATGTCGGCGATGGAAGATTAGTTCCAGTTCTGGCATTAGGAGTTCTTGAAATAGTTTTCAATAGAAATGTCATTATACTAAATGATTGTCATTTTTGCCCAACGTTCTTGTTGAACGTAATTTCTGTAGGCCTTCTGGCCAAAAGTCATTATGAAATTTCAATAAAGGATGTTACTTTGAATATCATTATGAATGGAGTCACTGTAATGACTGGGCATTTATCTAATGGCATTTATATATTATCACAGCCTGTGAATGTAGTGTACAAATCAAGTAAGCGCCCTAGAACAACTGATGTCACAGATATTTATCTTTGGCACCATCGGCTGGGTCATATCAACAAGAACAGATTAAACAGGTTAACTCAGGAGGGCATCCTTCGAGTTGATGATTGTGAATCATTAACTACCTGTGAATCATGTCTTCTTGGTAAAATGACCAAGTCATCTTTTACTGAAAAAGGTGAAAGAGCCAAAGAGCTATTGGGTCTAGTACATACTGATGTATGTGGACCAATGAGCACTTGTGCCAAAGGTGGATATTACTACTTCATTACTTTTACAGACGACCTTTCTAGGTTCGGTTATGTCTATCTTATGAGACATAAATCTGAGTCGTTTGAAATGTTCAAACTATATCATAAAGAAGTAGAAAAACAAACAAAAATGTATTAAGACCCTTCGATCAGATCGAGGAGGCGAATACCTTTCAAATGACTTTGTGACATATTTAAGGGAGAATGGATTCTCTCCCAATGGACTCCTCCTGGAACACCGCAGCATAACGGTGTGTCGGAAAGAAGGAATCGAACTCTGTTAGACATGGTTCGGTCCATGATGGGTTTTGCAAGCTTGCCAATATCATTTTGGGGATATGCATTAGAATCAGCTTGTCATATTCTCAATAAGGTTCCAAGTAAGTCTGTTTCTAAAACTCCACATGAGATGTGGTATGGACATAAACCGGTTATCACCTATCTGAGAGTCTGGGGGTGTCCGGCTTATGTGAAACGTGCAAAATCAGACAAACTTGAACCCAAATCTGACAAATATTTTTTTATCGGCTATCCAAAGAAACCAAAGGATATTACTTCTACAATACTGAAGAACAAAAGTTGTTCATTAGTAATAGAGCAATTTTTCTTGAAAAGGAGTTCCTTAGTGAAGGAACAAATAGCTCTAATGTTGAACTTGAGGAAGTTCATCAAGTAGAAGGAACAACACAAACCAGTGAACCCTTAGAATCTGAGTTGATTAGATCAAACTCAAAACCCATTTTAGATGCACCATTAAGGCGATCTGGTAGAGTACCACATCAACCGGACAGATACTTAGGTTTCTTGGTCCAGAACGATGATCCTGTTGAACTCGATGAGAACAACGAGGATCCGATCACCTATATGGATGCTATGCAAAGGACTGACTCTAATAAATGGCTTGATGCCATGAAATCCGAACTTGATTCCATGAAGGACAATAATGTATGGACATTAGTTGACCCACCCGAAGGGATAAAACCCATAGGGTGTAAGTGGGTTTTCAAGAGGAAAAGAGGCGCAGACGAAAGGTAGAGACCTATAAAGCACGTCTGGTTGCCAAGGGGTATCGTCAACGTTATGGTATTGACTATGATGAAACGTTTTCTCCTGTGGCAATGCTGAAATCCATTCGGATTATGCTAGCTATAGCAGCACACTTAGATTATGAGATTTGGCAGATGGATGTTAAAACCGCTTTTCTAAATGGTAATTTAGAAGAACAGGTGTATATGATACAGCCTGAAGGTTTTATATCTGAAGACGAGTCTAAAGTGTGCAGGCTACAGTCTTTATGGACTTAAGCAAGCATCTAGGAGTTGGAACATACAATATCAAATCTTATGGCTTTTAAGAATAAAGAAGAACCTTGCATTTATAAATGGGCTAACGGTTCCGTTATTGTATTTCTTGTATTATATGTGGATGATATTCTCTTAATCGGAATGATATCCCTGCATTACAAGGAATAAAGACATGGTTATCATCACAATTCTCCATGAAAGATCTGGGAGAAGCATCATACATCCTAGGGATGAAGATCTATAGAGATAGATCTAAGAGGATGCTTGGTTTATCCCAATCTACGTACATTGACACAGTGCTAAAGAGGTTTAGCATGGAGAATTCCAAGAAAGGCTATCTTCCGATAGGCCATGGAATTCATCTTTCTAAGAAGGATTGTCCGACAACTCCTAATGAAAGAGAACGTATGAGTCGAATTCCATATGCTTCGGCAGTGGGATCGATTATGTACACCATGACATGTACAAGACCAGATGTGGCATACTCACTAGGAGTAGTGAGTAGATACCAATCTGATCCAGGAGAAAAACTGGCAAGTTGTTAAGACAATCCTTAAGTATTTGAGAAATACTAAGGACCAGTGGTTAGTCTATGGAGAGTCTGATTTGAAACTTGTTGGATATACTGATTCCAGTTTTCAATCAGATCATGATGATAGCAAAAGTGTATCGGGTTTCGTGTTTATCCTAAATGGTGGAGCTGTTTGCTGGAAAAGTTCCAAGCAACATACAGTGGCAGATTCGGTGTGCGAGGCAGAGTACATCGCTGCATCAGATGCTGCGAAAGAAGCTGTGTGGCTGCGAAAGTTCATCTCCGAGCTTGGAGTGGCACCTTCCATAGATGGACCAGTCCTGTTGTACAGTGAAGTACTGGTGCCATAGCTCAAGCAAAGGAACGAGCACATCAGCGCACCAAGCACATACTGCGCCGTTTCATCTTATTCGAGAGATTGTAGAACCGAGGTGACATAAATCTTCAGAAGATTGATGGAAAGGAAAACCTAGGTGACCCATTTACTAAAGCACTCAGCATCAAGGAGTTTGACGACTATAAGTTGAAGATGGGTATTAGATACTGTAATGAGTGGCTTTAGGCTAAGTGGGAGTTTGTTGGGAATTGTATCCTAAAGCCAATCATTTGATGATTGTGCTAATGTAAATAGCATATAAATTGATATATTAATAAAAGTTATTTGGCAGTTTATTCATTACAAGAACATCTTCTTAAACTCCTAATAGTAATGAAGCCCTTAGGATCTTCCTTCACGATAAAGGAGGATTTATCTTTGAAGGTCCTTAAAAGAGTTCGCGACCAAATGATATACTATGACAGGGCCATAGTACTATCAATTATAGGACGTTGTATATCATATTTGTTGGTTGTCCTCTTAACCAAGGAGTGTAGAGACACTGGTATGACATACAGGTGAAAGTGTAGGAGTACATTTCACCGAACGTGACTCATTTCCGGATACTCTGCTGTCAAGAGTTAATCCGAGAAGATATGGGTATAAGTATCCTTCAGACCTGAAGATCACAACGGTGGCTTGCAAGCAACTCATTGTACTTAGGTGCCGGACCACTGGATTTCTAATCCAGCTACGAAAGGTTACTGGGTGCAGTCAAGTACTTGTGGTAGTCAGTTGTGGATCAAGATGGAATTTGACCTATCCCGTTAAAAGGAGAAATGCTTGTGTTTCAATTTAGCAAGACCTTGGCCAAGGCACTTCATGTGAAGGTCACATGATCACTAAAGTTGAAATCACTTTATGGATTTGCTGTTTAGAGTTGACAGGCTCTTAAGCCATCCTTAGCATTTGTGGTCAAAAGGATGAATTATATGGTAACTATTTCTTAGGGTTCTTGGAGTTTGCTCGGCAACTCTTCGACCTATCCGGACGTCGGGTTCCATTGCTAGATGGGCACATCGATTAGTATAGAAAGTTGTTCCTATGCTACCGGCTTAGGTTCGAACCTAGAGAGTCACACGCATAGAAGTTTCCTAGGATGATCTATTTGCTGATCAACGATTGAGAATCGTATATGATTTAATTAATCAATTTGATTGATTGAATTATCTCAATTGGGTTAAGTACAAGTGAATAAGATTCAATTTGGTTTAAGTCTATTAGAAGGACTAATCAATTTCAAATATTGATTTGAAATTAGACTTGATTTGGATTTAAATAGATTCAGGACTAGCCAAATTTGATTTGGGCTAGGACCATGATCTATGTAGGTTCAATCCAATAAATTCAAATCAGCTTAAACCAAAACCCAAACCTAAACCCCATGTATGAAAATAGTTTTCTCGCATAAGGATCTCATATGATGAGATAACTTGATTAAATTCTCATACAGAATTTAATATATTAACTTAATCTTCTCCAAATGGTTTCCGTTGGAATTCTAAGTGTTAGAATTCATGTGGAATTAATGTGCCTCTTTGAATTAACCAACGATGGAATTCTAAGTGTTAGAATTCACATCTCTTTAGTTTTCACTGAACGTTGGAATTAACAAAATTTGGAATTCTAAGTGTTAGAATTCATAGGTTTTCACCTAACGTCGGAATTAACCAAACGTTGTCTCTTTGGTTTTCACCGAACGGCAAATTCTAAGTGTTAGAATTCAATAGGCTAAAGGCTAATTGAGCTATAAATTAGAGGACATTCTTCACCAGAAATAATAACGATATGTTGCGAATTGAAATTCTAAAGAGTTAGAACAAAAATCTTGGTGTGTGATTCTGGTGTTAGAAAAAGTTTGGTGGATCTTGGAGGAAGATTCAAGTGGAAGGATTCAAGATCAGCAAAGTTATTTTTCTGCGAGCTAGCACTCCCGGGAATCTGATCATTCGGGGCTTCGCGTGGACGATACTAGAGGCCGGACGATTGAACGGCTGCAGAGCACAAAAGGATTTACCAATTGTTCTTAAGGTAAGTGATATGATCCCTAGATCTTAAGGCATGCTTCAAGACAGAAGTATGACTTCTTACCTTGAAGATTAAGATATGATCTTGATGATTTTATTTATATGCATAATTTAGATCAAACGATCCTATAGTATAAGGCAAAGATATGATCTTGATGCATGTTAGATAGATTAATATTTAATCTTTAAGATTTGCATTGATAATTGTTATCAAATTATTAAAATATGCATGCCTCGGAGTTATTTCTCCCTACACTTCCTATATGACCTCTATTCCCTTTCTGCGCTTCGCATATGGCCTCCATAACTCCTCTCTTGAGGACGACTTGCTTTTTAGCAACTTCTTCATCACCCCGACCATCGGGGCCAGGCCAAACCTCGAAAGGAAAATCTGACCTCATAGCTCTCAACTTCAGCATGGAAAAGGTCATGAAAGTTTCTTTCTGCTTGAAGACTTTCTCGGGTATGCTCAGGCACCCCTTGCTCTCCCCCTTTTATAAACACTAAATGAAAACAACCATTAAAGAAGGAGAAAACTTCAGGACTCAGGACACGACAACTGCACCACATTCGAACTATGCGGCGATACCTTAACGGGACTCGCTACTCCCTGAGGTGTACTGGAGATATTCCTCATGCCATAATAAAAAGATAGAAGATTTCCTCTCGATCTAGAATTAGAGGCTTTAAATGCAAAGAGTCATTCACCAATCCTAAAATGCGAATGAACTTGGAAAACCCCCTCGCAAAAAGGACATGGTTCAATAGCAATCAAATGCTTGGCGTATAAGAAAAGTAAGCTCGCGTCGAAAAAAACAAGGCATTAACTATGAAATAGATGCCTCATAGAAATAGGATATACTTCGGCAAAGCCGAACTATCCTTTGCCTTGGCCAAAGCCAAGTTATTATTTTATTTTGGCAAAATCAAACCATTCCTTTTACTTTGGCAAAGCTGAATCATTCCTTGTACCTCGACAAAGCCAAGTTATTACCCACTTTGGCAGATTTGATCGGGCTGGTCCCAACGAGATCGGGTGACCTCTTCGATTTTGACAAAATCATCCAAGAATTTTTTGAGCTCTAATAGAGCTGGTTTACTTACTTGGCTACATGATAGGCTAAGTTTAGACGAGACATGAATAAGCTAAAAGACTGTATGACACGCAATACCAAAACAATGGAATATATGGAGAAGAGCAAAAATTCATTCATATCTCGATATTGTTTACATTACAAGAAAGGGAGAAAAAATGCTAAAATATGAATCCCTAATTTTTAGCTTCATCTTTGGAGATGGTTTCAACCACGCCTAGAGTGCACTGATCCAGCCGACCTCCCGATTGGGCCATCCCCCTAACTGCCGAGGGAGCATCGACCCCTTCGTCACTCGGCCCCAGAGCCATGTCCACCTCGGTAATTATCTGTGGAACCCGGCTTCTTCGGCGATAGATCTCAAGGCCTCTGCTTCCTGAGCAAATTCTAGAGGAGCCTCCGTTGGGTCTCCCTCTGAGCCACTTCAAAATCGATGCCCAGAGCATCTTCATCATCATCATCATCGGATGAGGGAGTCGCTGCCAATGCTTCAGTTATTGGCGACGGAAAGCAATACCTATCCTCCTTCAAAAATGAAAGATTGATATTTGGGTATTCCTGGACCACCCTCGCCCGTACCTCATTTGCTTTGACTCAGTATGCCTCCTTCAAAAACTGAATTTGCCCTTGAGCGAATTCATCCGAGCTTTTGTATCTCTCAATCGCCAGAGCGATTTTATTGTCCACCTCAGCTACTCGATGCTCAAGCTTGGAGCGCTTCTTTCGACTCGAGGCTAAATTCTCGGTCAGAGCCTTTACTTGATCAGCCGCCTTGGCCTTAGTCTTATCCAACTAGAGAAGAGAAAATAGTAAACAAAATGGATGGTCAAGTTAGCTCAACTATGGGAAAGAGATGAGCCGTTGTGTGGAAGTGGAAAGAGGACATACCTCTTTGACATAGCGAGCAACCTCGCTTCTACTTTCTTGGCCCTTTTTCGAGCCTTCTCCCTCTCTTTTCTACACCTGCTCATGTCCTTCCAGGCATGTTCAAGATCCATCCAGTCCCTGAAGCCATCGAATCGTACTTGACATAGCTCGACCGTAAGATCGGAACTTTGTTTCGGATAGGACTCGAGCCGAGCCTCAAAATGGGATTTTTCCTTAGTAGCCCTGCCATTAAGGAAGTCGATTTCCCTTTAGGCCTCACCTCGGAATCTCAACAATTCTGATCGAGCTTCATCGACTACTTTCTGGGCCTCCCCAAGCTTGGCTGCCTCAGCTCGAAGTTGTAATACCTCGGATTGGGCATCTTCGCCAACCTCCTGGCTTCATCAAGCTTGGCTTGCATCCTTGCCCATTCTTCTAAGTGCTGATCAGCCAAGTTTATTTTAGCACGGAGTGCCTCGATCTCGCGCGAGATCTCCCTGTTGCATTCATTGACAGAGATCAGGCACCTATAAAGCACCCGCTGGAGGAGAATTGCCTACAATAGAGCCAAATGATTAAGTTCAAAAAACTACACAAAACATCTAAGAAAGCAAAGAGAAAGAAAGCTCACTCGAATGTAAGAAGAGTTCATATCCCTTAAGATGTACTAGCTGGGGACTGACGCATAATCATCCAAGTCAGTGGGCATTTTGAATCCCTCAACCGCAAATGCAACTTTCTAACGACTGTCCTCTCCTTCTTCAGGGTAAATGACATATTCTTTTGCATAAAAAATATTAAAAAAACTATCAATCTGAGATTGCAACTCTTCGGTAGCACGACCCAAGGGGTCAAGGAGGGGACTAAGCCGACCGATCCCTTCCTCGTCACCTGCCAACATCTCCGAAGGTCCCGGTTCCTCCATCCTTGTCGAGGGAGCTCCTTCTCCGCTCGATGAATCCCTTCTTTCTTCTTCCTCTTCTACTCAATGAGGAGGGGATCCTGCTGAAGGCGGGACAACACTCGTCGCAAGAGCAGCCACCCAATCCTTGAAAAATAGTTCCCTCAACTTCTATGGACTCATAAAACCCTCCCCTTCAGGGTAATGCATATCGATAGCCACGGGATAAAGAAATTTTGTTACCCAAAAATCATCATTCGCTGGCTCGGGCAAATGGTCAGGCTCCTACTCTTCCCAAGCTGCCACTACTCGGCTTCGTTCCCAGATGTTGGCTCCCCAAATTCCAATGCTAGGATAGGGGTTGGGACCGGCTCCTCCGTAACGTACCCCCTCGGCAGGCTCAAAGGTTGGGATTCAATTAATTCTTGTGAATGGCTCGGCAGAGCCAGTTGTAGTCTAGAAGGAGAGGAAGAAGATGGCCTCCACTCAAGCCTGGCCCTCTTTCCTGTCGCGGGAGTCGATGAGACAATATGATGATGCTTCGTACTCTTCTTCTTGCTCGAATTGTCATGGTCGATTGCGAGTATTCCTCTCATCTGAGGCCCAAACTCAGACCTGATCCCTACGACAAACAAATCATCGAATGATCAGTTACATTCCTGCAAAGGCATCAAAACATAGAGAAAGTGATGTCGCACTTACTTAAGGGGTCAACTCTGCTCAACTCGGCATTGTAAAGTGCCTCTTCAGTCAGGAGAGCATCGATTGGGACCATTTTGCTGCCATAAAGAATGTCGAAGTCCTTCTTCTCCGCCTTCGATAGTGTCAAACGCTGGTTCGGTTCCATGGAGAGAGGCCCCCATTGGCGAGGAAAGTCGAATGCAGCATCCCATTCGACAATAAAAAATCATGACTTCCATCCTTTGACAGAAGTCAGAACCTTAGAAAACCTCTTAAAGTTCTTAGTGCCAAGACGAATCATTGGAGGATGTAAGACTATGGCAAGCCCGGAACAGAGGAACCATCGCTCTTATCCCCATAAATGTGCACAAGGAGATAAACCCGATAATATAACGCCAGCTATTCGGCATAATTATTGTAGAACAGATGCCATAATGCTTCATTATACCATTTACCAGCGGATTAAGGGAAAAATAGAGACCCACCTTGAAGCTTTTCTTATAGAAAAAGTCCCCCAACTCTAGTTGATCAGGCACCCTCTGTTAAGGACCGGGGACCCACATCCGAATGTCACTCGTGAACTAGTAATGTCGACGAATCCTCTCCAGATTTGCGGGGGTCATTGTTGAGGTCGAGTCAATGGGATGCTCATTATCTCCAAGATCAACGAAGAAACGCCACCATGTCTGGTCCTGGGTTGAAGGTGTTCTGTCTGTTGAAAAAGAAGAGGATAGAGAGAAAATGCAGCAGAAGGCAACACTGGTCAACTCTTTTTAAACCGTTTCGGCGAGTGAGAATCCCTATGCATCACCAGACCTCGAGCCCACCACGTGCCATTCCACCCATGGCCGACAGCGGAAGGCGGAGGTTTTCTCCTCGTGCGATGAAAAGAAATAATGAAGCGGCGACCTGACATATGAGAGCCCCTATAGCACGTCTCCGCCTGTTTGAATTCCTCCAATCGGATAAAGTCGTTTGGAATTCTACTCCCTATATCCGAGCCTACGCTTTGGACTAGGGAGTGGGGGGCATGTGATAAGAGGCAAAATCACATTGCGTTACTATCCGTGCATATGTCAAAAAGGTTAGGATCACTTTTAATTTTTGCCTACCAGATGCTGTGAACAAAAAAAGACAAAATTTTCTCGTCTCGGCAGGACCAAGCACATCTCTATCCTGACAGAGCCGAGCCACATCCTCATCTCGGTAGGGGCCGAACCATTCTTATGCCTCGGCCTCATCTCGGCGGGGATGAACCGTTCTTATGCCTCGGCTCATCTTGGCGGGGGCGAACCATTCTTATGCCCCGGCTCGTCTCGGTCAGGCGAGCCATTCTCATGCCCTAAAGCCTAAGGTAGCCAAAAGCCAAATATGACCCTCTGGCCATGTCAGCTCTCGTCGTCTCAAAAGAAAATCGAGCCAGGCATAGCCTGTTGCCTATAAATAGCCAGATAACAGAATAACCAAATCTCAAGCTCCGAATCAGCCTCTTCAACCATCGATCCTCTTAACAAACAGATTTGAATCTCATCGGCCTCATAACAAACTTGATTCGAATCAGATTCCCATCATTTTGATTTTTCATCTCCCAAGATACGTTTGGAGAATCAGTGAATAAACTGCCAATTCAGACAGTCTATAAATATCTTTCTCGAAATCCTTTAAGGTATGCTCACTTTTTCACTGATAAATTCCATTGAAGCTCAAGCAGAGCTCAGGGGCTCTCTGAGAGTTCATCCTAGAGGGACTCTTTTGTGAGAGCCTTCTCTCACATTTGCTTGCTGTGAATCTTCACTGATTTGTGTGTTGAAGGATCTTCCACAGAGGGCCATCCCCAATACTCTCTGCTCGAGGATTGTCTTGCATGTCCACCTAGGCGAAGAGCAAGCGTCTAGTTTTGGAGGTGGGCATGCATCCGAATCAGAGAACAAATTTATAGGGCAACAATTATCATCTTAATTATTGAGATCATTTTAATTTTTTTATGTAATAGAATCCATTGCCGTCAAATATCATATGCTATATACTATTATGATCATAATATATATTTGGTAAAGAATAAAGAAAAAAAAAAAAAGCAACCTGGTGCAACTCAGGGCGCGTAAGGCTAGTTAAGATACTAAACTGCTACTATGTTTCTTGTATTCATCCAAGTGGTTTTAAAACGCCTATTTCTTGTTTAGTTCTCGGTTTAGAATAAGATGGTGAAACTGACAATGATAGCATGTGTTATTGATCGCCTTTCATTAGCAGAAAGGTGATCAAAACAATGGAGCGAGCAAAGGCTATCGTTGCTAGCATTGACGGCTCACGTTACCCATCACTTCAAAGGCAACATCTTTGTGCACCGCCTTGACAAAAGCGCGTGCCTAGGTATGGTCATTGCCCATGCGGACGCGTGAGAGTGTTGATGGGCTGAGAGATGGGCGTAGTAGGCTTAAAGGAAGGAAGGAAGGAAAAGTCTTGCTTCACCGTCAAAGACCAGCGCGGCTCACATCCGACCCAAGCCTGGCGCTCTCTCCCAACCGTAAAGTATTTAAGCCCCTTTGCAGCCTAACAGGGGAAATTAGAACCGGAAAATGTTCCGCCTCCGAATCCACTCCGTGGAGTCTCCAGACCTCCAAGGTCATTCAGCAGCAGTAGCCGGAGAGGCCCAACGAGAAGCCGCGGCCACCACCAGTAGCTCCAGCTCCAGCTCCTCCCCAGTCCCAACCCTAACTCCGCCCAGAAACCCTAGCCCTAACCCTAATAACCCTAGAATCCAGCTCCTCCGGGGCGTCATCCACCTCTACCGCTGCTCCTCCTCCCCGTCCGCCGCCGCCTCCTCCTCCTCTTCCTCCAACCCCCACCTTTCGCCCGAGTCCCTCCTCCCTGTACTCCTCTTCCCTTTTTTGTCCTCCCTTCTCTTTGAATCGCTTCTAATCCTCGCAAATCTGTTTGCAGGCCGGGCGGGGCACGCTCCTCTTCGTCCTCGCCGTCCCCAGCCACCTCTCCCCGGAGGACTTCCTTCGCTTCTGTGGCTCCTATGTCGAGCGCTTCTCGGAGATCCGGGTCATCAGGTAACCCATGAAGTCCAATCTTTGTGCAATTAAATCGCGATGAACCTAACCTCGAAGGGAATTAAACGGAGTTTGGTAATGGGTTTCCCTTTAGGAATGATGCGATGGAGGATCGATACAGTGTGCTGGTTGAGTTTGATGATCAGAAGAATGCTGATGGTTTCTATCTCGATCTTAATGGGTGGCGCTTCACTTCTGCGGAGGTTCTTGATCTTTATAATTTGATGTGCTGCCTTTGGTTTTATTTAGATTGAATCGAGGAAATAATTTGGTGGCTGACCCCGGTCTGGCTGCTGTATTTGCTTTGGCTTGTAGGGAGAGGTTTGCCACATTCTCTTTGTAGCCTCAGTGGAGCTCACTGAGTCCACAGAGATTGCAGCCGCTCCTCCTGTAGGATCCACAGAGTTACCCACATGTCCAGTTTGCATTGGTGAGATTATATGCTCGTGGCTATTTACTCCATAAACAAGCTTTAGCTTTTTCTTTTTCTTTTTTTGTTGGTTTAAAAGATTGTTATTTTCAGTCATAAGTAGGAAAACTTGGTGGATGAGGCCCCAAATAGCTGATCCCGCATTGTTGACACAAAAAAATATTGATTAAGAATCTTCTACAACCTCCTGTGTCCTTCCTTTTGAGGCAATAAGGTTGCCATAATTGTACTTTGTTATGGAATTCTCCGAATTGGATTTTGTTTCATATTACCTCTATGATTTTCATCCTACTCAATGTTAGTCTTATCTGGTTTCTTCTTTTGGATGTCAAACCCTAATTTGTCCATCTTCTCACCGAGGCTATTTGTGATCAATGCCATTCATGATCCAATCTTAAACAAATATTATGTTCTTCTATGTAGCTACTACTCTTCCTTTGCACTTGTCACACCATTTGCCCTAGATTTGCCATGTATTTTTTCTGCTACAACTGTATGCTCATCTTGACTTCCTACCTTTCTAATGGGTAGACTGATTCTCATATTGCAACTGTCTTATAAGATATAGGAGAGCCCACATATGTTATATTGGCGTGCCACATACATCCTCTTAGGCAGGGTATCTTTATATTTAATTTTGTGCCTTTTAACTCCTTTTTGGACTTTTCTTTTGATCAAATTGTGTCTCTCTCTGATCTACTTCATATTTTTCTGTTTCCAATGGCTTAGAGAGATTGGACCAAGATATAAGTGGGATTGTTGCAACTACTTGTGACCATTCTTTTCCATGCTCATGCATTTCGAAATGGGTGAATTCATCTTGCTCGGTAAGTGCCCTTGACATTCTAATGAGTATTGTTTCTTTATGATATGGAAGCAGATTACTTTTTATGTTATCTCTGGAGTCAATATGCAAGTAAGAGATACAAAATTGTTAAAGAAAAAAGATCAAAACTTTTTGGAGCAATTGAAGAGATGAAAGGGCATCAGAGATTTTTTAACTCCTAAATATTGTGCCTTAATGAAGTTTGCTGAAAGCAAGAGATTTCCTGAGGGATTGAGACATATTTGTCCCTTTGTTGTCTTTTTGTTGTCTTTTACTTTTTCCATGATTCAAGACCTTTGTAGCAGGCCTGGTGGTGTAGATCACTGTAGTGGTGAAATCCTTTGCCAAGATTTGATAAAGCAAGGGTCATGAATAACAGAAATTTAATATTTGATAAAGTGTGGAATGCACAATTCTGTCCATGAAATCCTACTCAACAGTTTCTGGCGTGAGAATTCAATGCAGAACTTCTTTTTATTTGAAAGAGAGGTAAGGCACCTCCATTAGCCTTGAAATATAGTTTATCCCAAAGTTTACAGAAAAGTGCTTTTGTTCTTTGTCAAGTCTTATTTCATTTATACAAGTAGAGTACATCTTTTAAGCTCTCTGTTCCACTCATTAAATGATTTCATTTGTGCTAGAGAACCAGTTTCTTTCATTTATATGTCAAGGTTTCATGTGTAAGTTCTTGGAGTACATTGTAGTAACCCAGAACATTTTTTACAGATTTGAAGACTTCAACTTGCCATATTGGTGTAGTTTATGTGGGGCCAATTTATTTATCTTTGTTTTTTTTTCTGTTTATTTTTGGTTCTAGGAGTGGGTTAGGTTTTTCTCATTTTCTTACAGCTTTTTCCATTCATTGTAAGACTATCTTTAATAAGTTTTGGAGTCTTAGTCTCAAAAATATTAGCATCTATGGGCCTACTTTAGCTCTAGCCTATGCTTGGAAATATCAGTGGTGATCAAGGTTGTGCCTTGAAGAGAATTTCATTTTTTTTTTCTTGTTGGATTCTGTAGAGGTCTGCCTTTTGCTATTTTTATAACCTTAATATGTGTTTTGCTATAAAAGGAAAAGGAAAGTGATGAACAAAAGAAATCACATCCTTTACTTTACTTTCTTATGTTTTCTTATTTTTATCTTTCCTTCTTTGGGCTTGAGGATTGTGGCTTATATCATAAGAACAAGCTTTATTGGACTGTGAAACATCAGTCTTACACAAATATTGGATAAAGAATAACCATAACTATCTAGCCTTTTCCCAACTTTTTATGTTAGGTAGGTGTTGGCACAAGAATCCAAACTAAAATTATGTCTATCATTTATCTGAGAAGAAAATCCAGATTTACTTCAACATTCATAATTTTCATCCTTTACAAATCAGAGGACTCAAAAATAAAATTCATAATCCCCAAAAACACCCTTGCTAATGGTTTAGGAGAGAAAGAAAGGGCCAGATGGAGCAGGGCATATAGATACCCAGCTCAATGAGATGAACATTCATCCTCTCTTGTTTCCACTTATTTCCTATTGACCGGCCATCAAAGAGCCCCTCAAATTTATCAAAAAGGTTATCTAGCAATTTAAGTTAATGTGCCACACACGGTATGCCATACAGGTGCATATTACCTTATATGATGCATACCATGCACACATATTGAGTCTCGGTATGCTGAATCAATCTACGTACTGGTTGTACTAGCACCGTACGGGATTCGATATCGAGATGATGAACCTTGGCACCACATTATACTCTAATTTATGCCCTACAATCTAGAGATTTGACATCCATTTTCAGCTGTAAAAGAAAAATAAGGGTGAAACTAAACAAAAAAAGTACTAATTAACTGATATTTTATGCAACAATCACCATATCTGTGTGCATCATGTTCCCTTCACAGAAAGGGAACTTATTTTGTCACCAAAAAAAGCTTTGCATTTGGCATCTTTTGTTTCAAACAAATTCTTAAACTTCATACCATGATCATACTCATCTTTTGTAAACCTTCATGGTGATACATGGTATGTTCTTTCCTCGCATGACATTTGGCATGGTGCCAACATATCAATAATACTTCATCAATGTCAATATCAGGTTCCATTGCCAACTCCTATACGGGACTGGATTTGTAGTTTATGGTTTCTGCTTATTTATTTGCATTCCAGTGCTTCTTTCTATAACTTTTCCAAGACTATCTATTCTATTAACATCTGTGATGCTAAAATAAAAACTGTGATCAATTTTCTGCATGTAAATAGATGACTTCAAGTGAACATCTTTGTACTGATCTGGATTTTTTTCTTTAGGTTTGTCAATTTTGTCAGGAACATTCTGAAAAACCTACATGCTCAATTTGCGGAACATCTGAAAATCTCTGGATCTGTGTGATATGTGGTTTTGTTGGATGTGGAAGGTACATCAGCTCTTGACTGCTATGGCATCAATTATGCAGCAAATCTACCTATCTTCAGTGTTATTTCTTATGCACGATTTGATTATTCTAATATATATTGCTCACTTGGGTAGATACAAAGAAGGTCATGCTTTCAGACATTGGAAAGATACCCAGCATTGTTATTCTCTGGATTTGGAAACACAACGGGTTTGGGACTATGTTGGTGATAGTTATGTTCATCGACTGAATCAATCAAAAAATGATGATAATCTGGCCAAGTTGAAGTCCAACTGTAGATCTATTGGTGATGAGTGTGTAAGCTGCACATTTAATGATGACTGTGGAATTAGTGGAGCCTTATTATGCAGTAGAGTTGAAGCAGTAAGAATGACATACTTTTATCTTTTTTTTTCTCCTTCATAATGAATATCCTGTCCTCAAAATGGAATAAAGTGTTTTCCAAAGGTCATTAATGTGGTCTGCATTTGTATATTACTTGTGATATGACAATAGATTGTGGATGAGTACAACCACCTTCTTGCAAGTCAGCTTGAAAACCAAAGACAGGTGCAACTTTTCTTTTTATGCTTTCGGAGTTTATCATCCTTGCTGCTTTCAACATCATTCAATGCATGTATATTTTATACTTGCATTAAGAGTTTGATTCAATGCCAAAAATTGAACTCTGTAATCTGAATTCGTGGTGGCTATGTTAGCATTTTCATGTCATTTCTTGTTTTATTCACAGTATTATGAAACACTACTTCAAGAAGCAAAAGGAAAAAGGGAGAAATACATTTCTGAAGCTATGGAGAAAGCTCTGAATTTAAGGCTGCAGGATATCCAACTTAAACTTGAAAATGTTATTAGGGAGAAAAAAGTTGCTGCTGAAGTAAGTCTTTGTCACCTTTTACTTGGTTTATTGATTTTTACCTGTCTTGACTTTTGCTGTAGCTAGTCTTCTTCATCTCCATTGTTTTTACCTAGTTTCGTTTTCTTTTTTCTGCAGTGCTTCCTCTCATAGGCTATTTTCTTTTTTGCCTTTAGATGAATGAGAATCTCATGAAGAATCAGAATCTTTGGCGCAAAAAAATCAAAGAAATTGAGGAGAGGTACCTTGCTTCTTTGTTATATTTAGATCAGAGATCACAAGAATCTGGTGGCAGCCATGCGCTATTAGAATGCCCAATGCATTACCAGTCTCTAGATTTTGTCAGGCTGGGATTAAGAGTCGGTTTCTAGGTAGTGTGCATTTCTTCAGAATAAGGCTTAAGTGGTATTACATGTGAAGCTTATAATAATTGTATGAGATGTCTATAATTTTATTCTTGGCTTCCTGTAATATTATTGGATTACATGAATATCTAGCACCACAAATTGAAAAAGATATAAATCAAGAAAGAGATGGGAGATACTTTGTATCGATGCCAAAGCTTTCCAAAAGGCTTTTCAGGATAAGATAGCCTCTGAATATAAGCTTCCACATTCCATATTGAGCTATGGTTTTCACTATTATAGGCCAGTGGGATGATCAGTGGATAGGTGAATAAGGGGTGTTCATCACGTGAATTTATGGTTTTCACTATTTTCTTAATCTTGTTAATTGTTTTGGTCAAAGAAAAAAGTGAAAGAAAAGCAGTCTTTTTTGAAAAGGTCCCGCACTTCTCTAGAATAAGTTCCGTTTATGTTTCATTGTATCGAAAGATTATCAAATTCTAAGATGTGGGCTGATACTAAAATTAAATGCACATGACCTGGACTCAAATTTTCTAATTTAATGTGATTGAATGCATAATGTACTTTAATTTTCTAATTAAATGCACAAGACTTGGACTCAAATTTTCTATTTTTCTAATTTAAATCAATGAATCTTACATTGATAACGTACTCAAGATGCTTGTGTGTCAGAAGGCACCTTGAATATGTTTCCTTTTGTTTTCTAACATCAGAATAATCATGTTGAGGAAGCTTTACATACCTTAGCTCTTAATCTACACAAATGATACAGGTTTAGCAAAGGACATGACAGAATTTTAGCCACTACTCTGATGAAAGTACCTCAATACTATCATTCTCTTGTGATTATTACCATGACATCTATGTTCCTCATAATAGGAAGTTCACTTTGCATGGCAGAAACAATTTATCACCTTGTATATCACAAACACTACTCAAAATGACAATTGACACGTTTGAGTTTTACAATATCAGTTTGTGTGGTGCATTGCTCTGATCGATGGCTTTGCTGCTGTATTACTGCTACGATCACTTTATTCTTGTAAATGTGAATTTCTGTAAGAAAACTTGATGCATGCGATTTACAGGGAGAGAACAACATTAAAATTGAAGGATGAAAGGATCCATGAACTAGAGGAAGAGGTATTTAAACTCCTCTTTCCTTAACGAATACAAGTGGTGGAACTGTGTTAGCCGAATTCATGTGAATAAAAAATAAGAGAGATACCGTAAAACAAACAAATCTGATGACTCATTGACTCTGGAATGTCTGATGCAGATCAGAGATTTTACAGTTTGCATTGAAGCCCAGAAGGCGCTTGATAGCATGGCTGGTGCAGATGAAATCCGAGGAGGGACGGTGTTGCCAGTTCGATCACCTCAGCCGTCCTCGACAAGGAACAAAAGGTCGTCAAAATTGAACCGGAGGCGAAATTGAAAGGTCTAATATTTTGTTGCGCAGCAGAATTACAATTCATGTTAGAAGAAAGTTATATATTAAAGTGCTCCTGGTTACATAGTGACCTACTTACACACTAGAAATGTTACAGGGTAATATATGTTTACATTTACAACCATGATCTGACTCTTTGTAGCTCTTTTATGGTTGATCTTTTTCTCATCAAATGGGAGAATCACAACCTATACATCTAATTTAATACTACATATAATCGGATGATGATAAATAAAAGACTTGATGTCCTTTGTGCTTGTCCGGCTGTGGCATGAGATCAGGTGGCCTCCGCCATGGAACGTTCACCAGAGTTTCTTTCACGCTTGTAGGTTTCCGCATAGAGACCTTGCCTAATTAGAATTTCAATGGACATCAATTCTTAAAAGGACCCAAATCTCTCTCTCTCTCACACACATACACACACACAACACATACTGATGACGCCAAGTCACCTTCCTCAAACGTCGGGGTAGACGGACGTCCTTCTCCTCGAAGTCCTGCAAGAAAAGTTCCCGGAGACTGGTGGCGCCGGTGGGGACCCTTCGACGATCAAGTTAGTCACTTGGGCTTAGACAGAGAACCGCTCCAGCGAAGAAGAGCTGAGGCGGTTAGGGTTTTTGTTGGGAGGAAGAAAGTTCAGAAAAACCAGAGTTCAGATCCCACTTACAGCGCGAGCACGTGCCTTTATACCTGTCCGAATATCCTAGCTTACAGCTCCGGGAGATCACCATCGTACCATTGCTGCGCGTGCCGGAGACATCCGTACCGCTTGCTGGCGTGATATCATACGTGTCCAGTAGCTGTGAAGGCGTTCAGTGCACGCCGCCGGTTGATATGACCGGGCACCATTGCCAGCGGTAGCGAATCATACGTCGTAGCGAGGCATGACGATGCACAGGGACATGCAACGCGCCAAACACCGTTATGAGGCATGGCCCTCCGTAACGGGGCGCAATCACGGGAGTACCGAATCGTACGCCGTGGCGAGGCATGACGATGCACAGGGACATGCAACGTGCCAAACACCGTTATGAGGCATGGCCCTCCGTAACGGGGCGCAATCACGGGAGTACCGAATCGTACGCCGTGGCGAGGCATGGCCATGCACTGAAAATCATGTGTGAGCACCGCGTAACCTGGTAGTTGTCATTTTCCTTGGCAGTTGAGTTGCATGCTGATCGCTGATGACTCCCCACCCTGGAGCCGGAGGGGGTCCCAGGGGTGGGAGAACGCTGGCGCACCCCGAGGTCGGTGAGGGTCACGGGGATAAGGAAATGCCAGTACACCCCGACCCCGAGAGGATCCCGGGGTCAAGGACTGTTGGCCCCACCCCGCGACCCCGAGGGGGTCCCGGGGGTGGGGGATGCCGATGCACCCCGACCCCAAGAGGGTCCCAGGGTCAAGGACTGATGGCCCCACCCAGCGACCCCGAGGGGGTCTCGGGGGTGGGGGATGCCGATGCACCCCGACCCCAAGAGGGTCCCGGGGTCAAGGACTGATGGCCCCACCCAGCGACCCCGAGGGGGTCCCGGGGGTGGGGGATGCCGATGCACCCCGACCCCGAGAGGGTCCTGGGGTCAAGGACTGATGGCCCCACCCAGCGACCCGGAGGGGGTCCCGGGGGTGGGGGAATGCCGATGCACCCCGACCCCGAGGGGGTCCCGGGGGTGGGGGAATGCTGATGCACCCCGACCCCGAGGGGGTCCCGGGGTCGATAGCTGCCGTTACCTTCTATTTTGACGACGTGGGATCAGTCATATCAGATGCGGGATTAGTCATATCAGATGCCCCCTCGCCCCTGGGGCTAAGCGGGTCCCACCGCTGAGGCTCAAGGGGCGTTCTCCACGTGGCTGATCCCCGTCCTTGTCTTTTATGCGGACAGTGTGGGGAATGTGAGGAGGCGGCCTTCCGTACACCTCCTGCCGCGATCGCCCTCGAGAGTGAGGACTGGCTCCTCGGGGCTTGCGCGAAAAGCCGCATCATCATTTCCTTTCATTACGGCGACGTCAGCGGGGTCCCACCACTGGCTGGGGGCGTGCCGCACCATGCGCCGGGGCATTCCTCGAGGCGAGCCAGCGTATGGCGAGAAGCCACGTGGTCGACGAGACATGGCGGGACGTTTTGAAAGCCTGATAAAGCTAGGTGAGGGGGGGAGGGAACTGACGCCATACCGCCTTTGCCATTGTCTTCTTCCTCGCTTGCTCCCCAATTTTCTCTGCAACCTGCGAGCCCGCACCTGGTCTTTCTCCTCCTAGGTCAGCTTTTCCCACCTTAGACTTACCTCTTCACTTATGAGTTCCCCCTCTTGGACCTCGGAGGACAGTTCTGAGAACCGTCCTCCCTCTGTGAGCTGTCGTATCTCTCCTACTCCCTCTCCCCCAATTGAGTGGTCCTTTGATTCAGAGGACCGCATCCCTCTGGCCCGGCGACGGGTCATCGGTGGAGCCCCATCGAGGGGCCACCGGCTGGAGGCCGGTGCCTCCTCGAGGGTGGAGGAGTCCCTAGAGGGGACAGCCTCCACAATGACACGGTTGGACCTAGAAAGGATCCGGGCCCGCTATAGGATCCCCCGGGAGGTTAAGTTATTCCCACCAACCCCCGACGACAGGGTCATCTCCTCCCGACCCGGTCGGGTGGCTCTTTACGAGATCTGCCTACAGGCGGGTCTCCGCCCTCCCTTTCCCCTTTCTTCGTCAATCTCCTTGACTTCTATTCCTTGACCCCCTCCCAGTTAGTTCCAAATTCTTATCGTGTCGTTAGCGCTTTCGTCATTCTCTGTCACCACCTAAACGTCACCCCCCGAATAAGCCTGTTCCGATCTTTTTACTCCCTCCGAGCCCAAAAGGGTTGGTGGCTGTTTCAGCCCCGACCCAATAGGGTCCTAAAGCTTCTTCTCCCTTCGTCGATTAAGGGATGGAAGTCCCGCTTCTTCTTCGCCAATGTCGATCAAGTCCGGCCCCAGTGGGGAGACCCCGACCTCCGGGGGAATGTCGTTGCGATCCAGCCTGGGACCGGGAGGCATTGGGATTACTGCTAGCCACCGAGATTTCCCGATACACTCTGCTGCTATCGGAGGACAGATTGGAGTCGGCGGGCCTCATCTCCCACCGGGGTAAGCCTTCTCCACCCTTGGCCAAAAACTCCACTCCTTTGTCCCTCTCCTTCTTGTTTCTCCCTTCTCTTTTTTTTTTTAAAAATTTTGTTCTGAAAACCCAACTTATATCATGCAGCGATGAAGATACCGGCGGCAAAGCTGTTGAGAGCCGCCTCCAAGAAAAGGGCCCGGGAAGGGCCATCCAGAGGTCAGCAGGCCCCAGCCCCGAAGCGCCCGATGGCCCGTGCCTCCCCTCCGGCACAAGTCTCCCCACCCCTGGCTCCGCAAAGTGTCCTGGCTGTTCCGGAGGTTGACCTCACAGCCGATACCCTGCCAGAGGTGGGGGCAACCGCGGGAGCCGCCGTTGAAGAGCCAACCGCGGGGGGCCCATACCAATTGAAGAGCCCCCGGCTCTTGGGGGATCGACCCCGATGGACACTACTAGAGATTGGGGTGAGGGACCATCCGGCCCATCGAGCCCACCTCCCGAGGGATTGCCCAGGAGTGGCCCACACGCAGAGCCGGGGACAGCCGAGGCAGCGGGGGAAGGCGGGAGCAAGCCTGGGCCACCCCGAGATTCTCTGGATGACGGCCGTTGGGCTGAGCGAGTCCTGGATCTGATCTTCGTTCCGGGGATCCTGGAGGACCTCAGTTGCCAGAAAGCGGGCGCGTTCTTCCGAGACTCCTATGCTGCCGTCGTCAGGGTAAGCGATCTTCTTATCCTTTGTTCTTTCATCTATATCTTTTTCCTTTAGCTGACTTGGAGCTTACGTGTGCAGATTGTACACTCCCTAAAGGCCGCCAGGGAGGTAATTCGCGGGGAGAAGGTCATTCTGTGGGAGACGCAGAAAGAAGTTGAGGAGGCTCGACGCCGCGCAGAGGCGGCCGAGAAGGCGCTGGAGTCTGTCAAAGACACCTGTGTGAGAGAGGTAAAGGCCGCCGAGAGCCGGGCGGAGATTGAAGCCGACCGTGCGCGCGCAGCGCTCTCTCAAATGACGGAGGCTGTGAGCGCTGTCATGGCCAGAGACATGCACATCTCTGAGTTAACCTCAGCTCTCCGGGAGGCTGAAAATCGAGCGGACGCGGCGGCGGAAGAGGCAAGAGCGGCGAGGGAGGAAACCTGCCAGTGCGAGGAGGAGGTAAGCCGCGCTTGGGAGGCTGAGAGGATCGCGGCGGAAGCCCTTGCCGCAGAGAAAACCCGAGCTGCTGGGCTCA
This sequence comes from Calamus simplicifolius, assembly GCA_900491605.1. Taxonomy (NCBI): domain Eukaryota; kingdom Viridiplantae; phylum Streptophyta; class Magnoliopsida; order Arecales; family Arecaceae; genus Calamus; species Calamus simplicifolius. The sequence continues at coordinate 656,105 of UESW01004375.1, forward strand.
TAGAGGAATACAAGGCGTCCGGGCGCTTCGCAGATGACTTGGCCGAAGCTTCGGCAGCGGTATTTCTTGACGGGTTCCAGCACGGCAAAGAGAAGGTGGCCAGAGACCTGAACTTCCCCCGGGCCCTGGAGGTTGAATTGGAGCGGTTATCTGACTTGGCCCCTTCTGATGATGAGCCCGCGCCGGCAGAGCCGTGAGCTCGCACTTGTGATTTTGCTTCTTTTTTTTTTGTTTTTGTAAGCCCGACGACGTCGGCGTTTTGTAGTTTCTTTCAATTAATGAAAATACTCTTCAAAAAGCCTTCTGAATTGCCACTGACTTCATCGATTGATATGTAGCCTTATCGCCCCATTAGTTCTGATAGTTTCGGGGGGCAACTCCCCACCCGAGCCATTCCGTCCCAGCTGTTTAAACCTGAAAGTTAGAACCAGGGAGGGTAGAACTCTCGGAGCAGAGACGCCGCCGGTCAGAGGTTAGGTAGGTAGGCTCCTTGGGGCTATCGGCGCAATGCCCTGTCAAGTATCAGACCTTATACTAAGTTGGTGTGTGACTTTGGATGCCTACAGGAATCGGCTTTTATCTGACCAGCGGGTATGTGCTGTCGGGTCTTGGTTGTGAAGAGCCGGTGGTGCACCGCTCCGCCAGCGGCTCACTGGGCTTTATGCCTGGCTAGTGCAGGGCTTTAAGTGCCGATGGGGTGCCGGGCTTTTGTTGTTGAGAGCCAGTGGTACACTGCTCTGCCAGTGGTACACTGAGCTTTATGCCTGGCTAGTGCAGGGCTTTGAGTGCCGACGGGGTGCCAGGCTTTTGTTGTTGAGAGCCAGTGGCACACTGCTCTGCCAGTGGTACACTGGGCTTTATGCCTGGCTAGTGCAGGGCTTTGAGTGCCGACGGGGTGCCGGGCTTTTGTTGTTGAGAGCCAGTGGCACACTGCTCTGCCAGTGGTACACTGGGCTTTATGCCTAGCTAGTGCAGGGCTTTGAGTGCCGACGGGGTGCCGGACTTTTGTTGTTGAGAGCCAATGATACACTGCTTTGCCAGTGGTACACTGGGCTTTATGCCTGGCTAGTGCAGGGCTTTGAGTGCCGACGGGGTGCCGGGGTTTTGTTGTTGAGAGCCAGTGGCACACTGCTCTGCCAGTGGTACACTGGGCTTTATATCTGGCTAGTGCAGGGTTTGAGTGCCGACGGGGTGCCGGGCTTTTGTTGTTGAGAGCCAGCGGCACACTGCTCTGCCAGTGGTACACTGGGCTTTATGCCTGGCTAGTGCAGGGCTTTGAGTACCGACGGGGTGCCGAGCTTTTGTTGTTGAGAGCCAGTGGAACACTGCTCTGCCAGTGGTACACTGGGCTTTATGCCTGGCTAGTGCAGGGCTTTGAGTGCCGACGGGGTGCCGGGCTTTTGTTGTTGAGAGCCAGTGGCACACTGCTCTGCCAGTGGTACACTGGGCTTTATGCCTGGCTAGTGCAGGGCTTTGAGTGCCGACGGGGTGCCAGGCTTTTGTTGTTGAGAGCCAGCGGCACACTGCTCTGCCAGTGGTACACTGGGCTTTATGCCTGGCTAGTGCAGGGCTTTGAGTGCCGACGGGGTGCCGGGCTTTTGTTGTTGAGAGCCAGCGGCACACTGCTCTGCCAGTGGTACACTGGGCTTTATGCCTGGCTAGTGCAGGGCTTTGAGTGCCGACGGGGTGCCGGGCTTTTGTTGTTGAGAGCCAGCGGCACACTGCTCTGCCAGTGGTACACTGGGCTTTATGCCTGGCTAGTGTAGGGCTTTGAGTGCCGACGGGGTGCCGGGCTTTTGTTGTTGAGAGCCAGTGGCACACTGCTCTGCCAGTGGTACACTGGGCTTTATGCCTGGCTAGTGCAGGGCTTTGAGTGCCGACGGGGTGCCGGGCTTTTGTTGTTGAGAGCCAGCGGCACACTGCTCTGCTAGTGGTACACTGGGCTTTATGCCTGGCTAGTGCAGGGCTTTGAGTGCCGACGGGGTGCCGGGCTTTTGTTGTTGAGAGCCAGTGGTACACTGCTCTGCCAGTGGTACACTGGGCTTTATGCCTGGCTAGTGCAGGGCTTTGAGTGCCGACGGGGTGCCGGGCTTTTGTTGTTGAGAGCCAGCGGCACACTGCTCTGCCAGTGGTACACTGGGCTTTATGCCTGGCTAGTGCAGGGCTTTTCTGTGAAGATTTAAGTAGCTAAAATCGAATCTTGTTAATATTGAACAAGGGGTGAAAACCCAAATGAATACAGGGATGATATTTAACATGAAAGGAGGAATACATTACTGATAATACCGACGGAGGTTATCCGCATTCCACGTCCTAGGGAGTGGTGTCCCATCAAGTTCTTCAATTTTATAAGCTCCGTGGCGGAGCGTCTCGGTGATCCGGTAAGGCCCCTCCCAGTTTGGGGCTAACTTGCCTCCCTTAGCTGGCTTCGAGACCTCGGCCCGTCGAAGGACCAGGTCTCCCGGCAGGAACGTCCGGGGGCGCACGCGAGCGTTGTAGTATTTCGCGGCCCGTTGTCGGTAGGCTGCCATTCGAAGCCGCGCCCGATCTCGCACCTCCTCCACTAGGTCGAGGTTGGCTCGCAGTTGGTCAGGGTTACCTTCCTCGCTATAGGCTTCCACCCGGGGGCTGGGCGCACCGATCTCCACAGGGATAACAGCTTCAGAGCCAAAGACTAAGCTGAACGGTGTTTCACCAGTGGGGGCTCACGGCGTTGTATGATAGGCCCATAGCACGTTGGGGAGCTCCTCCACCCATCGCCCCTTGCAGCCATCTAATCGAGATCTCAGCCCCTGGAGAATGATCCGGTTAGTCACTTCAGCTGCCCCGTTGGTCTGAGGATGCCCGATGGAAGTGAACCTCTGACAGATACCCAGCTCGAAGCAAAACTCCCGGAAAGGCGCATTGTCAAACTGCCGGCCATTATCAGTGACTGTGTGCGCGGCAGTTCGAACCGACATATAATTGACTTCCAGAAGAAAGATCTCACTTTGCTTTCGGTAATCTTGGCCAGAGCCTCGGCTTCAACCCACTTGGTGAAGTGATCCACCGCTACCAAGAGGAACTTCCGCTGCCCAGAGGCCGGGGGAAATGGCCCTAAGATATCCATGCCCCACTGGGCGAAGGGCCAAGGTGCTACCAAGGGGGTCAGGTGAGACGTCGGTTGTCGCTGGATATTGGCGTGACGCTGGCAGCTATCACATTTCTTGACAAGCTCGGCCGCATCTTCCTTCATCGTTAACCAAAAGTACCCTTGGCGCAGGGCCTTGTAGGCTAGGGCTCTGCCCCCCAGGTGACTCCCGCATACGCCTTCGTGGATCTCCCTGAGGATGTAATCTGATTCAGTTGGCCCCACACACCTGAGAACTGGGTATGAGAAGGATCTCCGATAAAGCTTCCCGTCCATCATCAAGAATCTCGGGGCCCTTCGCCTGAGCAGCTTGGCCTCAGCGGGGTTCTCCGGGAGAGTACCGTCAGTCAAGTACCGGATGTAGGTGTCCATCCAGGAAGACTCCTGCTCCACTGGCAATGCTTCATCCGTGGCCTCAGTGCTCGGGACTTGTAGGTGTTCCACATATGTCCTTCCCAACGTCCCGTCGACCGAAGTGGCCAAGCGGGACAACGCGTCAGCCCTGGCATTCTCCGCTCTGGGGATATAGCTGACGCGGAAGTAAGAAAAACGAGACGCTTGGGACTGCACCTTGCTCAAGTAGCGGGACATGGTTGGGTCCCTAGCCTCGTACTCCCCGGCGATTTGTCCAGAAATGAGTTGAGAGTCCGTGAAGGCCCTCAGGCGCCCGCGCCTAGCTCCTCAGCTAATCTCATCCCCGCCAGCAAGGCTTCGTACTCCGCTTGATTATTAGTTGCTGGGAACTGGAATCTGAGAGCGTACTCCACTACGTCTCCCTCCGGGCTTGCGAGAATAAGCCCAGCTCCGCTCCCTTGAGAGTTCGCCGCCCCATCCACATGCAGGATCCAGTCCCCCGCCTCCTCAGATGAGGGAGAGTCCACACGTTCCTCCGGTCGCGCCTCCTCCATGTCCTTCTCGGTCCAGGAACACTCGACCAGGAAATCCGCCTGGGACTTCATGGCTGACCTTGGCCGGATGGACAGGTCGAACTCACTTAGCTTAATGGCCCACTTGGCCAAACGGCCGGAGGTGTCGGGGCGAGCCAATAGCTCGTAGGGGCTGGTCCGTAAGCACCACGATGGGATGGGCTTGAAAGTAAGGCCGAAGGCGCTGAGTAGAGATCACCAAGGCGAAGATAATCTTCTCGGTTTTTGAATACCTGGTCTCAGCGTCATGGAGTACTTTGCTGGTATAATAGATCGGCTTCTGGGCTCCGTCAGCATCCATGCGCACAAGTACGGAGCTAACAGCCTCGGGGGAAGCGGCCAGATATAAGAAGAGCTCCTCTCCATTTTCAGGCTTGGACAACAGCGGAGGAGTGGAGAGAAACTGCTTCAATTCTTCAAAGGAGCTCTGACACTCTTTCGTCCACTCGAAGCCGTTGATCTTGCGCAGCGCCTTGAAGAAGGGCAGGCACCTCTCCGCCGACCTTGACATGAAACGACTCAAGGCCGCCACCCTCCCCGTCAGGCGTTGCACCTCCTTCTTGCTGGCTGGAGGCCGCATCTCCAGGATAGCTCTAATCTTGTCAGGGTTGGCTTCGATCCCTCGCTGGGTCACCATGAAACCCAGGAACTTGCCTGCTGCTACTCCAAAGGCGCATTTGTGGGGGTTGAGCTTCATCCGGTACCGGCGCAGATTGTTGAAAGTCTCCTCGAGATCAGCTACGTGGTCTTCCGCGCTAGTACTCTTGGTCAGCATGTCATCCACATACACCTCCATGTTGCGCCCCAGCTGATCCTCAAAGACCTTGTTCATTAATCTTTGATAAGTGGCGCCGGCATTTTTCAATCCAAAGGGCATCACCCGGTAACAGTAGATCCCTTTCTCCGTGACAAATGAGGTCGCTTCTTCATCAGCCGGGCTCATCTTGATTTGGTTATAGCCCGAGAACGCATCCATGAAACTGAGCGTCTCGTGCCCGGAGGTGGCGTCTACCAGCTGGTCGATTCGGGGCAGCGGGAAGCTGTCTTTGGGACACGCCTTATTGAGGTCGGTGAAATCCACGCACATTCTCCAGCTTCCACTGGCCTTGCGAACCATCACGACGTTCGCCAACCAGTCGGGTAGCGCACCTCGCGGATGTGACCAGCCGCCAGCAGCTTCCGCACCTCCTCGTCAACAGCCTTCTGCCGGTCGGGGCAAAACTCCTTTTCTTCTGTCTGACGGGCCGGCACTCCGGTCGAATATTGAGCTGGTGTGCAATCACCTCCTCTGGGATTCCGGGCATGTCGGACGCAGACCACGCGAAGACGTCGGCGTTGGCCCGCAGAAAGGTAAGGAGCCGGTCACGAGCTTCCTCCGGAAGTAAGGCTCCAACTCGAATCGTCTGCACGGGGTCCTCCCCGAGGGGGAAAGTGAGCAGCCGCTCGGCCGGTTCCCCCCTCCTCTCCAAGTCTCGCGGGTCAAGGGCCTCGGGTGCCGGTGCAGATGGCGGTGCAGATGCCGCCTCCTGGGGACTAGGGGCCAAGTGGTAGCAAAGTGCCGGTAGGCCCTGCTCTCCTCGCATCTCGCCGACCCCTCTGCTGGTTGGGAACCTCACAAGGAGCCGCTTGGTGGATATGATGGCATCCAAGAGGTTGAGCCCGGGCCTCCCAAGAATCGCGTTGTACGCCAGGGGCACACGGACCACCAAAAATTTTATAAGGACAGTGCTTTGGCACGGAGCCGTACCAGCCGTTACGGGGAGTAATTTCCCCCTCGACCCTTACGGAATCTCCTGTGAATCCCATCAAAGGCGTGGCGACCGGTTGAAGTAGATCATGTGACAGGTTCATGCGAACAAAGGCATCGTAGTTCAAAACATCTACAGAGCTTCCACTATCGACTAGGATTCTTTTTACAGGGTGCTTAGCAATCGTCATGGACACGACGACTATCATCATCTTTATTTACAACCCCTTCCAAGTCCCTTTCGAAAAAAGGAATTACAGTTTCCGCTCCCCCTCTCCCCTTGGTCTCTTCGACGGGCCTCCTGCCCCCCAGGAAATCATCGCCACCGTCTTCTCCGTCGGGGCGTTATCGATCACTGGCGGCGCGGGCGCTGATGGGCCGGGAGCTCCTGGGTTGCCCCTCTGGACGAACTTTCCCAGGTGGCCCCGTTGAATAAGGTCTTCAATGGCTTTCTTCAGCTGCCGGCAGTCGTCGGTGTTGTGGCCATGGTCCCGGTGGTAGCGGCAGTAGAGGTTCTTGTTCCGGGGGATCTTCGGGTTGATGGGAGGAGGGCGTTGCAGATAAGGCTCCCCTTCAATCTCGAGCAGGATCTGAGATATTGGGGCAAGCAGCGGGGTGTAAGGCCCGTCTCTCGGTGCAGGAGGTCGAGGACGGTTGTCTGGTCGGCGAGGAGGCTCAGGCCTCCTGGGGCGGGCTTCTGCAGGTTCTGGCTGGTTCGGCTTCCTGGGGATATTCCCACCAGCTTCACGCCGGGAAAAGTCGGCTTCGTCCGCCCGGATGTACTTCTGGGCACGGATCAAAAGTTCGGAGTAGGAGCCCGGCGGCTTTTTGTCAAGAGAGTACGCGAAGCGAGAAGGGCGAAGCCCCCGCTTCAGAGCCAGGGTAGCCACTGAGTCTTCCAGGTTGTAGACCTCCAGGGCGCCTCTTTGAACCGGGCAACATAATCCCGCAGAGGCTCGCCATTCTTCTGCTGAACGGCAAACAAACTGTCCGCCACCCTCGGGATCTTCCGGCAGGCGTCAAAGTGGGCCAGAAAGCCCTCTCCAACTGGCGGAAGGAGTCGATGCTTCGTGGCGGCAGGCGAGAATACCAAGCCCGGGCAGCCTTTTTCAGAGTAGCCGGAAAGCAACACACATAAGTGAGTCAGTGGCCCCCTGAACTTGCATGAGTACCTTGTAGCTCTCCAAATGGTCCAGGGGGTCCGTAGTTCCGTCGTATGGGTCCAGTTGAGGAAGGCGGAACCTGGTGGAGATGGGCTCCTCCATGATGCGGCGAGACAGGGGAGGCCGACTGTCGTAATCGTCTCTGGCAGGTGGGTGATCCGACGGCTAAGCTCCTCCAGCTTCTGATTACACTCCTCGAGTCGACGCTCAGCTCGACGAGGCATTCGGCCATCAAAGGAGCCCTCCCCCGAAGATTCAGAAGAAGAGCGAGGGCGGCGATGCCGGCGCGGGCGCTCCGCCTCCTTTCCGTGCCGCCGTTTAGGAGAAACGCTAGCGTGGCGAGAGGGAGACCGGAGCCTTTTGGATGCTTCACGGTGATGTGGCTTGGCCGGGGATCGGCGGCGATGATCTGCAGGAACTGGCGATCTCCGGCGGGAGGAATGCTGGCTAGGCTGCATCACTCCCGGGATAGACGGATTCGGCTCCGGCTGCTGCAAGGCCGCTTGTTGGTGCTGCAGGCCCTGAACCATCGCCGCCAACGACTGGACCTGCGTGGCCAGGGCAGTGAATCGATCCTCCTGGAGTTGTTGTGGAACAGACGCAGGAACGTCATTCTGTGGAGCAGAAGGCCCTGCCCCCCGGAGATTCAGAGGCTCCGGAAGACTGGATGCGAGAGCCGGGGGGGCCTCCGCGGGTGGACCAGCCCCGCAGCGCTGCCCCCCAGCGCGACCGGCTGAAACTCCCTTCGTTCGAGTCGTCACCATGGCTTTGAGAGCTCGAAGACAGGAGAAGAAGAAAGCTGCTGGTTCGACGTCTTTCTTACACTCCCCTTCCTGGCGCGCCAATCTGATGACGCCAAGTCACCTTCCTCAAACGTCGGGGAAGACGGACGTCCTTCTCCTCGAAGTCCTGCAAGAAAAGTCCCCGGAGACCGGTGGCGCCGGTGGGGACCCTCCGACGATCAAGTTAGTCACTTGGGCTCAGACAGAGAACCGCTCCAGCGAAGAAGAGCTGAGGCGGTTAGGGTTTTTGCTGGGAGGAAGAAAGCTCAGAAAAACCAGAGTTCAGATCCCACTTACAGCGCGAGCACGTGCCTTTATACCTGTCCGAATACCCTAGCTTACAGCTCCGGGAGATCACCATCGTACCATTGCGCGTGCCGGAGACATCCCGTACCGCTTGCTGGCGTGATATCATACGTGTCCAGTAGCTGTGAAGGCGTTCAGTGCACACCGCGGTTGATATGACCGGGCACCATTGCCAGCGGTAGCGAATCGTACGCCGTAGCGAGGCATGGCGATGCACAGGGACATGCAACGCGCCAAACACCGTTATGAGGCATGGCCCTCCGTAACGGGGCGCAATCACGGGAGTACCGAATCGTACGCCGTGGCGAGGCATGGCGATGCACAGGGACATGCAACGCGCCAAACACCGTTATGAGGCATGGCCCTCCGTAACGGGGCGCAATCACGGGAGTACCGAATCGTACGCCGTGGCGAGGCATGGCCATGCACTGAAAATCATGTGTGAGCACCGCAACCTGGTAGTTGTCGTTTTCCTTGGCAGTTGAGTTGCATGCTGATCGCTGATGACTCCCCACCCTGGAGCGGGAGGGGGTCCCAGGGGTGGGAGAACGCTGGCGCACCCCGAGGTCGGTGAGGGTCACGGGGATAAGGAAATGCCAGTACACCCCGACCCCGAGAGGATCCCGGGGTCAAGGACTGGTGGCCCCACCCCGCGACCCCGAGGGGGTCCCGGGGGTGGGGGATGCCGATGCACCCCGACCCCGAGAGGGTCCCGGGGTCAAGGACTAATGGCCCCACCCAGCGACCCCGAAGGGGTCCCGGGGGTGGGGGATGCCGATGCACCCCGACCCCGAGAGGGTCCCGGGGTCAAGGACTGATGGCCCCACCCAGCGACCCCGGGGGGTTCCGAGGGTGGGGGATGCCGATGCACCCCGACCCCGAGAGGGTCCCGGGGTCAAGGACTGATGGCCCCACCCAGCGACCCCGAGGGGGTCCCGGGGGTGGGGGAATGCTGATGCACCCCGACCCCGAGGGGGTCCCGGGGTCGAGGACTGATGGCCCCACCCAGCGACCCCGAGGGGGTCCCGGGGGTGGGGGAATGCTGATGCACCCGACCCCGAGGGGTCCCGGGGTCGATAGCTGCTGTTACCTTCTATTTTGACGACGTGGGATCAGTCATATCAGATGCGGGATCAGTCATATCACATACCAACTTCTGCAATCTCATTTTTCCAATCTTTGGACTAATTATGGATGTTTGCTGGCAGAGTTAATCTTTATCCTAGCTTTGCGATTATGGGATCTACCACTAAATTCAACTCATGCAATGATAAAAAGCAGGTGTTAATTCCCACCAAACCCAGAAATACAAAGTTACTCAAAAATCCTAGTTTCAAATTGTTTAAAAACATTATCTCCTTATTACCAACACACTGTGCATCCAACATATCTAAGCTTTTCGTGTCCTATTGTACTACTTCCATCTGGCTATCATAAGCTATGGTTGCATTGACACAAGCATGAAAATTAGATCCGGACATGTCAGAGAATCTGAGACCGGCAAGAGCGTGAATTCATGAGTCCAGGATTTGCACATCAGGATCCATCTCATGACATCTTTCACCACCCCTTCCTTCGATCTTTTGTAGAGCTGCTGAACTAGAAGCCTATGGTTAGCCAGAACCTCTTAGGACACTGCAATGCATACCTCAAATTCCTTGCAATTCTAATCTATTTTCTGCGACGCAACAAAAGAGGCCTAACACGTGCTTTAAAGCACACAGCAGAAAATAAACTAGCTCACGCAAAAATTAATTACAATAAATCTGGAAGTTAAAAGAAATAAATATGAGTTTAAAATCTAAAGGTTGAGAAACTACATAGCTAAAGCTAGTTAGGAAATAAATAACACCCTTCTTCTTTCCACCAAGAGGGCTTCATCATTGCTGGAATCTACGAATTCTTTTGAAGCGTGCAAAGATCATGGACTTCATCAACTGCCCTGCCATCAATCTTGAAATCCACCAGAGCTTATATAGAGTCCACCTCACACGCACACAAAAAAACAAAGGGATGGAGTATAGAGGAGGATATTATGATCCAAGGTCAAATAAATAATCATTGGATTAATGTTATTTGGATAGAGAGAAAGTAGAGAGGAAAGAAAATGAAGGAAGAGAAAATGGAGAGAAGAGAAAAGTGAAGAAAATATTTTTTCTTCTTATGTTTAGATGAGTGGGAGGAAAATAAAGAGGAAAGAAAAGTTGATAATTTGCAATGACAATAATGCCCTTATTACAAATGCTTACATACTTTTTATCAATGGCCTAATATTTTTTCTTTGGGAGGGTCAATATCGGAATGAAAAAATGAAAGAGCACCCTTAAGTTTTCTCTCCGAAATCTCTTCAATTTCGGAGAGAGAACTTTTAGATGAGACCTACCACTTTTTTTCTTCATTTTCTCTTCTCTTCAGTTTTTTGCTTCCATCCAAACAAGGTAAAATTTATTTTTTCTCATATTTTCTCTAGTTTTCTTTTTTCCTACTTTTCTCTCTATCCAAACACAGTGTAAAGATCCAAGGGTGAAATATATTAGCTTAAAGGAGCGGCAATTGGACTAGATATGAATGGGATCTGATATAATTAAATCAAAGATTTCTTGGTCTCAATCCAATATATTTATTAAATAATTTAAAAATTTAAATCTAAATCTAATTATTTATTAAATAGGTAACTCAACTAGAATTATGATAGATTAAGATAAATTAAATAAGTTAAAAAGGTTATTTATAAGATTATCGATAAATATAGAAATAAAATTATTTATAAATTTTGGCTTGCATCATCATTGTTATTGGTAGAGATCCAACATTTTCATCCTCTGTCTAGTAAGATTATCCAGTGGGACTAAAAGTGATCTTAATTTCTTTATGATCAAATCTCACAAACACAGTCCCCGTGAGAACACTAGCTGAGATAATCCTGTAACTGTTGCCAAACACCACCAGTGTAGTTTTTTTTTGTCCTCAGACTCGTGCTTTTTTCTCAGACCCGTGCTTTAAGAGTTGCGCTCAGAGTACAGGTTGCTTGATCTTCGGCGATCTTTGCCGTGCTGGGTGTTTGACCTCACCGGACTATGGACAGCACTGTCCCCCTTAATCCCCCTGCAATGGATGGAAGCAAGGCAACTCAGATGCCATGGAAACGGAATTCTGAATCCCGATTTGTCTGGGTTGCTTCGTCTCCGTCACCGACGGAGGTGGCGAAGCTGGAGGTGCAATTTCCGGAGGTTATCCAAGCACCGACCGAGGCTCTGGAGTCTGAATCAAGTGTTTGGGAGAAGAGAGCTATTGTTGCTAGGAACTTCCACTGGTGGGTTCCTTCGGAAGTTATCATCCGGGAGTTCCGAAGAGCTAGAATCGCCGGCAAGATAGATGCTCTTTGTCTCTCCCACAGATGTTATATATTCAGATTTGCAGACCACAAATCTAAGGAGGAAATTTTGGAGAGGCCATGGATTGCTAATGGGTAACCTATTGCTATAGAGGACTGGTCTGCATAGTTTATCTCGTCAGCCGATTCTATTGCAATGGCTCTACTTTGGGTGAGGCTCCCAAATTTGCCGATGGAGTTTTGGTCAGACGAAATTCTGAGATCAATCCTTGCTTTGGATTTTGGCAACAGTACACTTACGAGCATTTGGAGGGGATATGCCCTAAGTGTGCATCCCTGCACCTCAACGGCTCCTGATCCTCTGTCCCTGAGATGGAGCCTTCCTCGGCTGGAACAAAGTTTGGACCATGAATGGTAGCTCTGAGACAACACAGAACTACCTAAGGCCAAGCGACGGAGAGAAGGGGGAAGACTCTCTCGGGTTCTAATCATGGTGCTGCCCCGGGACTAGAGGATGGGTGGCAAGTGCCAACCAAGGTGGCTTGCTGGAGCCCCCAAAACTTAGTCAGATGACAGACCTCCCTGCCTCAGACTCTGGGTCAAAGGCTATGGGGAAGAAGGTGGCCAATAGTGATGAGAGAGGCATGCCGGGGGAGCTGGGCGTGCTGAGCTTTCAGTTCTCATTTCTGAAACTGGGAATGAATCTCATTCAAAGAGCAATGTAGTTCAGACTAGTATGAATTCCACTATAACCATTGAGAACCCGTTTGCCCTTCTGGGCTCGGACAAATGGGTCGATAGGCCCAAGGGTAGGAAGGTTGCTCACCAGGCCCTTTAAGCGACTCAGGTCCAACGAATTATTATTAAAAATAAAAAGGGAAAAGTTATTTTGCAGAAAACAATAAGTGTTCAGGATAAATTTGTCTTCTCAACATCCTCCGACTCAAACTGAGGCCCTGCTATCCAGATTGCCAGGGCTACTAAGCTCACTAATGGCCTGGGTGTCTCACCTGTGGGTGAGAAGGGTGCATCTGACCCGCCATCTCTGATGCAGAGCTGTAGCCACAAGTCGATTGTCTCCTTCTTCAAAGAAGTCATTATGGGACGGGCCAAAATCTGTAGATCTTGACCCTGCCCCCCCCGGTGGCTGAGTCTGGAGATGGGATGGAGATTACTCATGCAGACACCTCTCATTATGGATGTCTTCCTGACATAGATATGATGGAAGATAAGTCTGGGGCCCTACCCCCCAAACTATCAAATGAAGATCCTTATTTGGAATGTTAGAGGAGCTCGTAAATCTTCGTTTTACTTTTCATTTGGACGTCTTATGCAGCTTCATAATTTTAATATCTACATTCTTTTGGAAATCCGATTATTGGGAGACAGTTTAGCTCAGTTTTGAAGACAGATTGCTAGATCACGATCTTCCTATGCTGTGGAGTCTATGGGTATATCTGGAGGTATTTGGGCTCGATGATGCAATACCTCCATCAGGATGGATGCCTTTCATCGGTGCAATCAGAAGATTGCTCTTGTCATCTTAGAAGGGACATCTAACCTCTGGCTTCTATCGAAAGTTGATGCTAGTACTTGTTGGCCCAGATGGCAACCCAAGAGGGGGGAGGGGGGATGAATTGGGTTCTTAAAAAATTGAACTTAAAAATAATTTTGCAAAGTGAAAGTGCACAAGGAGAGTGTAGTGAGTGTGGTACTAAGAATGCAATGCTAAGTATAAAGATAGAGTCAAGAGAAGAAGAAACAAGCACGACAAACACCAAGGTTTATAGTGGTTCGGTGTTAGCTACACCTACATCCACTCCCAAGCAACTTTGGGCTCACATTATAATTATTCTGATTATAGCCGAATTGTTTTACAAGCTCACAACCCAAACTTGTTGTTTTACAATGGGATCACAACGAACTCAGTCGATTTTCACAGGCTCACCAGCATACAACTATCATAAGCTAACCTTAGCTTGCACAAGGCATCTGATTCAATCACCTGATTGAATCAGAAACTAATGTATCAGAGAAATAGTTACAATGGAATGAAAGCTCCTCAAATGAGAAAATAAACAATATAAGTAAGATGGAAATAGAAAAGCCTGATTAGAAGATCTTTGAAGTTTGAAGTTGAGCTTTTTTTATTTTCCTCTTTTCTTCTTGGATGATCTTTCTCAAGATAGGATTGAAGCTTTGGAAGAAATATTGATGCAGAGGATATGGAAGAACTAGGGCTCTTGCTTTTCTTTTTCTATTTGATGAAAATCATTCAGAGTGGCTTTGAGTGCTTTGGATTTCTCTAAACTCTTTTCGAACACTTGAGATTTTAAATATGAGCTTTCTCTCTTGATATTTCTCTATTCTTTTCTTGATTTCTTCTCTCATTTCAAATGGTTGGAACCTTTCTTTTATAATCTTTTATTAATCTATATTTTGATGCATAGTAGTCGTTAAAGAGCTTGTGGATGAGTTTATCATGAAAAAGGTAAGAGCCGTTGGGGTTTATTTGAAAAAAGATAACCATTGGAGTCGTTTCTGACACTTCTGAAAATCACCTCTGACAGATTAGAGTCGGCTCTAATCTGGCCTGAGGTCGGCTCTAAGTCAGGATGCTTAAAATAATAAGGTCCTGATGGGAATTATGTATACAAGATATGAATCAAATTCATATAAACATTGCGGAAGATATAATATAAAATTCCTAAATGCCCAGGATCCTTAGGAACAGATTCATTAAATCTCAAATAAAATTTAATTTATTCATACCTGTCCTTTATCGATGTAGATGAGGATGAAGCCGGTTAATTCTTTGCCACTAGCCATCCATGTGTCCGGCCTCTAATGGTGATCCATGCGGAGAAGAGGGAATGAAGACCTTCAAGGTATGAAGATAACACTTTAGGAGAGAGGGGTGCTAGCGCCTCTTGAATCCCCTTATAGAAATACAAAAGATATCTTTGTAGAAAGATCTAATCTTTTTCTTCTCATGCTCCTTCCTAGTAGGAAGGAACTATATTTATAGGTTGAAAAGGAAACGTTCCAAGGAAGAAAAAGAGACCTCTTTTCATGGTAACGTCATGGTAACGTTAATCCAAAGAAACATAAGAAACTCTCATTTTCATGGTAACATCATGGTAACATTAATACAAGAAAATAGAAGAAACTCTCATTCTCATGGTAACATTAATCCAAGTGTCACAATCTCAGCCTTTGAAATTAGGAGTTGGTTATCTCATAACTATATGCCCCAATTTGTGCATGTTCATCATCGAACCGTAGAGATTCATCATGCCTCATCCCATGGGCATGATTCCACCTTCACATGGCTGAGATTGGCCATCCATACCCGAATAATTAGAGCCATCCATCACATGGATCAAGTCATATTTGGGTATCCAATTATTGTTCATCATATGCACAAATAATTTCTCCTTAACATTCCTTCTACTATAATGGATCATATCCATTATTTATATCTTCTTTAAATTGGGTCTCACCCAATTATTAATTGATCATCTTATCTAAATTAAATCTAATTTAATTCTCATTTTAATTCATCTAAATTCTCCTTAATGCGTGTGATCCATTAGGCCCTTTAACATATGGCAATAATCATGTCCTAATCATAGACCCTAGGAATGATTGGACAACTCTTTGTCAAGTCAACAACATGATTATAGATCATGAGAGGCCTCTAGCAAAGCATCATGCCAATCTAACTGCTAAAGGTTTTGTTGACATAACTATCAACAACACCTGTCCATAACGGTTACCGTATGATCAAATTCTTTCGTCACATATCCAGATCAATCAGTGGTATGGAATGTGTCAACCCTGTAATTGATCTTTGTTTACTTGATCTCAGGAAAAATTGACTATATGAATTAGAACTTCGAAACCATTTCGAATTCCAACTCAACCTTGCAAGGATTTATCAATCAATTTAATCCATCAAGTGGCCGTGGGATATAACCCATTCTATCAAGGGAGATGAATCCTGTCTTGATCAAACACCATCTTCATGTGCTTCATGTCATATCCAACCGACACCATATTTGCCATTAAAGCATGACATTCCACACATGAGATGCAATGAAGATCTCAAGTCAAAGGATCACTCACACTACCATCATTAGAGATCAACCATCGACACTATATAGAATATTCATATGAGATCTCTGTACGGGTCATCCAATAAATCGTTACAATAACAAGCATCCACATACCTATCCAAGTATCTTCATACTTCAGCTTGTGAAATCAGCTGCTCCCCCAAGGGTGAGGATATGCAATGTGTGCTAGTCTCATAGTGTTCGATGGTGTCCAGTCCCATCTACACATCAACTAGGGAAGTTTAAAGAATCAAACCATAACGTGCAATTTGGATCTCACAATTTGTAATCTCTATTACAAATTTCATATGCACGGTTCACATTCTTTTGGACTTTATCTCACAGACATATATATCAAATATATTATAAATGATATCTGATGGATAAAGAAACTATTTTATTTGATTTGTATTCATAAAATGTATATAGCATCCAATCCGATTGGATCTAGGGCATACACTAACAGGTCCGTCGGTTGCGGAGTTGGCTCTAACTTTCCTTGGGGTCAACACATTGCATGCTAGAGTCAACTCTAACTAAAGCCGGAGTCGGCTCTAATTTTTTTCAAAAAATATAGTCTCTATTTGTCAATTAGAGTTGGCTCTAATTCCCTGCACGAGTCAGCTCCAATTTGACTCCGAAAAGAGGTTCTCTGTTCTCAAGTTAGAGCCAGCTCTAATTTTTTTGGAGTCAGCTCTTAACCGTGCCAAAAGTACCAAACTATTCCGATATGCTCCGGAGTCGACTCTAATCCCTCTAGAGTTGGCTCTAATGTCTGAACTTTTGACACATGACATTAGAATCGGATCAAACTCAATTTTTCTTTAAATTTTAATTAATTAAACATTTGAATACTTGAAACACTTAATCAAAATCATTAGTAACATAAGGAATATACTCATATGGCTTTTGTTATTCATCAAAATCAATAAATGGGTCAACAATCTCTCCCTTTTTGATGATGATAAAAACATTGAGTATATGCATTTCAATTTTAAATAATTAGAGTAATACTTTTCAAAACTTTAAAAACAATTATTTTGAACACATACTTCATTTCAAAAAAAAAAATGCATTCCATATTTCATAGTCCTC
>UESW01004375.1:677537-827033 GCA_900491605.1 Calamus simplicifolius
ATAGGATTTGAGCACAGCAACTTCCAGCTGCAACATATTCTGCTTCAGCAGTTGATAATGCAACTGAATTTTGCTTTTTGCTAAACCATGAGATTAAGTTACTTCCTAAAAATTGGCATGCACCACTTGTGCTTTTTCTATCTAACTTGCATCCAGCATAATCAGAATCTGAATATGCAATTAGATTTAATGTGGAGTCTCTAGAATACCATAAACCTACATTTTTTGTTCCACTTAAGTATCTTAGTATTCTTTTAACAGCTATTAAATGTGATTCTTTAGGTTCAGATTGAAATCTAGCACATAAACATACAGAAAACATAATATCTGGTCTACTTGCTGTTAAATAAAGAAGGGATCCGATAATACCTCGATAATACTTTTGATCAACCTTTTTACCTTCTTCATCTTTGTCCAGCTTGCATGAAGGACTCATTGGTGTTCCGAGGGGTTTATTGATTCCATACCAAACTTTTTAGAATTTCTCTTGTGTACTTTGTTTGGTTGATAAAGATTCCCTCTTTGCTTTGTTTGATTTGGAGTCCAAGGAAGAAGTTGAGTTCTCCCATCATGCTCATCTCGAATTCTCCCTGCATCAACTTTGCAAATTCTTGACAAGAGATCGTTAGTAGCACCAAAAACAATGTCATCAACATATATTTGTACTACAAGTAAATCTTTACTTTTCTTTTCAAAAACAATGTTTTATCAACATTTCCTCTTGTAAAATCATTTTCAATTAAGAATTTACTTAACCTATCATACCAAGCTCTAGGTGCTTGTTTCAAACCATATAAAGCTTTGTGCAATTTAAAAACGTGATTTGAAAATTCGTGATCTTCAAAACCTGGTGGTTGTTCTACATAAACTTCTTCATTTATAAATCCATTTAAAAATGCGCTTTTACATCCATTTGAAATAAGTTAAAATTCATATGACATGCAAATGCAAGTAATAGCCTAATGGCTTCTAATCTAGCTACAGGTGCAAAGGTTTCATCAAAATCAATACCTTCTTCTTGATTATATCCTTTTGCAACTAATCTAGCTTTGTTTCTAATTACTATGCCATTTTCATCTAGTTTATTTCTAAAAACCCATTTTGATCCTATTACTGAATGATTTTTAGGTCTTTCAACTAAAGTCCATACATTATTTCTTGTAAATTGATTTAATTCTTCTTGCATTGCTAACATCCAATTATTATCTTTTTCAGCTTCTTCTATAGTTTTAGGTTCAATTTGTGATACAAATGCAAGATGATTACTAATATTTCTCATATATGATCTAGTTCTTATTCCTTGAGATGGATCACCTATAATCAATTCCTTGGGATGACTATGAGCATATCTCCAGTCTCTTGGAAGATCTATATCATTATGATATTGACATCATCGTCCTTATGTGAATCATCATCTTTAGCTTCTTGCTCATGATCTGAAGATACTTCAATATTAAGTTTTTCAAGATCTTTTTCAATTATGTTTGTATCTTCCTCATCATCAATCTTTTCAGATCCAGTTGCTAAAGATTCATCAAAAACTACATGTATGGATTCTTCAACAATTAAGGTTTTCTTGTTAAAGATTCTATATGCTTTACTAGTTGTTGAATAACCTAAAAATTCCTTCATCAGATTTAGCATCAAATTTTCCTAAGTTGTTTTTACCATTATTATGAATGAAACATTTACATCCAAATGCATGAAAGTATTTTATATTTGGTTTTCTTTCATTCCATAATTCATAAGGTGTTTTCTTTAATATTGGTCTTATTAAGGCTCTATTTAAGATGTAACATGCTGTGTTAATAGCTTCCGCCCAAAAGTACTTTGGTAGTTTACTTTCGCATAGCATGGTACGGGCCATGTCTTCTAGAGTCCTATTTTTCCTTTCAACTACACCATTTTGTTGTGGAGTCCTAGGGGCTGAAAAATTATGATTAATTCCATTTTCAGTGCAAAAACTTTCAAATAAGTGATTTTCAAATTCTGTTCCATGATCACTTCTTAGAGATACTATAGTAGTGTTTTTCTCATTTGTGACTTTCTTGAAGAATTTCAGGAATATCGAGAAAGTCTCATCTTTGTGAGCTAAAAACATTACCCAAGTATATCTAGAATAATCATCTACAATCACTAGACCATATTTCTTTCCTCCTAGACTTGTGGTTCTAGTTGGTCCAAAAAGGTCCATGTGAAGTAGCTCTAAAGCCCTAGAAGTTGAAACAATTTTTTAGATTTGAAAGAACTTCTAGTTTGTTTTCCAAATTGACATGCATCACATATTTTGTTATTTTCAAAATCTAATTTAGGTAAACCTTTAACTAAATCCATTTTAATTAGTTTTGAAATAAGGTGTGTGCTTGCATGACCTAATCTACGATGCCACAACCAACCAATATCATTTATGTTAGCATTGTCAGCAATTAAGCAATGATTACTAGATAATTTGTCTAAGTCAACAAGTACACATTGCCATGTCTATAACCAGTAAAAACAATGCTATCATCAATGGAATTAGATACAGTGCATAAAGAAGATTTAAATGAAACATTAAAGTTTTATCACATAATTGGCTTATACTAATTAAATTATGCTTTAAACCATCAACATAAAGTACATTATCAATAAATGTAGATGGAGTTATGCGAACTTTACCAAGGCCCATAATTTGACCTTTACCGTTATCGCCAAACGTCACAACTCCACCTTTCTTTTCTTCTAGGGTGATGAATTCATCTTTGTCACCCGTCATATGTCTTGAGCAGCCACTATCAAGGTACCACTTTTTCTTTGATCTTTTGGCTACAAGACATTCCTGCAACATAATCAAACTTTATGTTTAGGTACCCAAGCTTTCTTGGGTCCTTCATGGTTAGTAGCAACAAAAATTGTTCCTTTCGGAACCCATATTTTCTTTGCTTTAATATTTAACTTTTTTTATTTTAAATTTTGCATTCAAATGATTTATGACCTTTTTCATTACATTTAAACAAGTTATATTACTTTGGTTGCTTTACAAAAATATTTTTAAAGATTTTTGTTTCTTAATGTGTTATACCTAAACCTGCTTTGTCAAAAAGCTTTTTGACTATTTAATAACATGTCTAATTTAATTGAGCTTAAGTAAACTTATCAACTATGTTTTTATGTTTTTCAACCTCTTTCTTAGTTTATCTTTTTCATTAGAGATTGATTCTTTTCTTCTTAAAATTTTATTTTCAGATTTAAGTTTCTTAATTTCATTTTAAGATTTTCTTTTCTTGAATGAAAGTTAAATTTTCATTTTTCAAAATCTTGTATTTCTTTTTCAAAATTTAAAATCAATCATCAAGTTCATTGAAAGCATCAAACATTTCATCAAATGTAAATTCATCAAGGGTTTCAGAACTTACCTCATCGTTGTCGTCCGCCATGAAAGCATATTTGCAACTTCCTTTTGTTCTTCTTCTTCGGAAGAAGATTCATCAGACTCCATGTTGCCATGTATGCTTCTTTTTTTTTTGTAGGCCTTTCTTCAAAAGGACAATCATATCTAAAGTGCCCTGGTTTTTACACTCATAACATACAAGGGCTCTTTCTCTTTTTCTTTGTCCTTGTCCTTTTTTTATCCTTTTCTCCTTCCCACTTGCTCCAAATTTCTTTTTGTGGAAGGGTTTCTTTTCCTCATAAATCTTTAAATTTTTTGGCCAAGAGAGCAGTTCATCATCATCATCATCATCATCTTTCTGCTGCTCTCTTCCATTTTGCAGCTTTGAGGGCAATTTTTCTTCTTTTTGTTCCTCCTCAACATGCTGCTTCATAGTCAGCTCATGGGTCATTAAGGATCCTAGAAGCTCCTCTAAGGGTAAAGTGTTGAGGTCCTTTGCTTCTTGGATTGCAGTCACTTTTGCTTCCCATGATCTTGGTAGTGACCTAAGAATTTTGCGAACAAGTTCAGCATTAGTATAAATCTTACCAAGACTTTTAAACCATTCACAATATCAGTGAATCTAGTGAACATGCATGTGATGGTTTCAGTTTGTTCCATTGTAAACAATTCATATTTATGAACCAAAATATTTATTTTTGATTCTTTACTTGGTTTGTTCCTCATGGGTAATTTCCAACCTATCCCAAATTTCTTTTGCGGAATTACATGTTGAGATTCGGTTGAATTCATTAGAGTCTAAGGAACAATATAAACATTCAATGGCTTTAGCATTAAGTGTGCCATTTCCTATCATTATCATTCCAATCCCTTTCGGGCTTAGGAACAATAGTGCCATCAATAAGTGTGTGGGTGTACTAGGTCCATTATTATAACACCCCAAATCATAGTCAGAAGCTTGAATGAATATTCTCATTCTAGCTTTCCAATATGAATAGTTTGGTTCCATTAAATAAAGGAGGTCTATTCGTAGAATGACCTTCAGCAAAAGAACCAACTTGTGTTGCCATTTGGATCTTTAGCCTTGATCGTGAGATCAAATTCTAAATGAGCACTTGCTCTGATACCAATTGTTGGCCCAGATGGCAACCCAAGAGGGGGGGGGGTGAATTGGGTTCTTTAAAAATTAGCCTTTTTAAAATAGTTTGCTTGAGATTAATGAAGGCAAATGCAAATAACTATAAAGTGCAGTGAATAAAATAGAGATAGAGAAAGAGACAATAGAACACGGCAAACACAAAGATTTTATAGTGGTTCGGTGTATCCAACACCTACGTCCACTCCCAAGATTCACTTGGGTCCACACTATAATCTCCTAGATTACAGCCGAGTTGTTTTACAAGCTCACAACTCAAACTTGTTGTTTTCCCGGGTGCACAACGAACCCAGCTGGTTTTCAAGGGCTCACCAGCACAAAAACCCTAACACAAGCTTAACCAAGCTTGAACCGAGGTAAACTACCTCCACTAGTTCAATCCCCCAGATTGAACTAGAACAAACAAATGAAATATGTTTTTCAAATACAAAGCTCCTCAATGAGCAAATAACAAATAAATAACAAGGTTTAGAAAAGCCTGATTTGTAGATAGGTTGGCTTTTGAGCTTTTCTTCTTTTCTTCTTTTCTTCTTCTCCTTGCTGGATTGAATCAAGCCTCAGCTCCGATTCTTCACAGTTGAAGCAGTTGAGAAGGTTGAAAAGCAAGAAATGAATCTCCTTTCTCCAAGTTGGGAAATCCACCAAGACTTTGATTTGAACGCTTTGGATTCCTCTTGAGCTTTTTGGAGTGGAGTGGATTTGAGCTAGAAGGTTTTCCTTTTGAAGATTCAAGCTCTCGGATTTTTGAAATGGGATTTGTCTATCTCAGATTTTCTCTTTTTTCATTTTCTTCTTCCTTCTTTTTTTGAACAATAGACTTCCCTTTTTATAGATTTCTTTCACACCATTTTTGGAAGAAAACTATCCGTTGGAGTGTACCTTGTATCAAAATATATCCGTTAGAAATAAGTAAAATAGAAATATTACCGTTAGAGCTGATCTGGCAATTTGATTTTTCGTTCCAGGTGGGTTGGAGTCGACTCTAACTTTTCTGGAGTCGGCTCTAGCTCGAGGCACTTTAAAACGATATTTCCGGAGTCGTCTCTGGCTTTTCTGGGGTCGACAAGAAACTTTTCCGGAGTCGACTCTAACTTACCCGGAGTCGACTCTAGGTTGGGGCCAGAAAAATCGACTTTCTGCTTCTTCTGTGAGAGTCGACTCTAACAGTCTCGGAGTCGACTCTAATTCCGTGCCAGTTCCGGAGTCGGCTCTGTGATTCTCGGAGTCGACTCTAATGTCTGCAATTCTTACCTAGACATTAGATTCGATCCAGAACACATTGTAACTCCTGATTTTGATCATTCAATAGTCTTATAATCTGAAACACTAAATCAAAATCATTAGAGCCTTCAAAGTTATACTCAAATAGTTTTGTTAATCATCAAAATCATCAATTGGGTCAACATCTACTAAATCACCATTTAGGAAGGCGATCTTGACATCCATTTGCCATATCTTATAATCGTAATAGGCTGCAATTGCAAGCAAAATCCTTATGACTTAAGCATGGCTGCGGAAGAAAAGGTTTCATCAAAGTCAACACCTTGCCTTTGCTTGTAACCTTTTGCAACTAGCCTCGCCTTATAGGTAATCACATTACCATCATGTTTGTCTTCTTCTTGAAGACCCATTTGCACCCAATGGGTTTTATCCCTTTAGGTGGATCAACCAAAGTCCATACTTGGTTGTCGTACATGGAGTCCATTTCAGACTTCATGGCTTCAAGCCATCTCTTGGAGTTAATGTTACATATTGCTTCCTCATA
The DNA here is from genome assembly GCA_900491605.1 of Calamus simplicifolius. Lineage (NCBI taxonomy): Eukaryota > Viridiplantae > Streptophyta > Magnoliopsida > Arecales > Arecaceae > Calamus > Calamus simplicifolius. The sequence goes on from UESW01004375.1 coordinate 683,829, forward strand.
GTTAGTAGGCTCATCATCTTCTATAAGAAATCCATATCTCTCAGGAATATGATGTGTTCTACTAGACCTACGTAGCTGATGTGTACTTGGAGCTTCCTGTGGCTCCATCATTTCTGATAGAGGTTCACATAAATGTAGCCTAAATGTGAGTTGAGTCTCCTGCTCAACTCCCACTGCATTTGACATTTGCTCCATGTCATCTAATCAGTTTGTGTCAATTTGTGGTTCTTGAGTTTCACTAATCTCAATATTTCTCCTACTGTCGTTTCTTAGAAAAATCTCATTCTCTAGGAATATGGCATGCCTTGAGACAAACACCTTTTGCTCGAGTGGATGGTAGAAGTAGTATCCTTTTGTTTCTTTAGGATACCCCATAAAATTACACTTGTCAGATCTAGCTCCCAGCTTGTCTGACTCATTACGCTTTACATAAGCGTAGCAACCCCAAATCCTTAGATGACTAAGGGTTGGTTTCTTTCCACACCATATCTCATAGGGAGTGGAACTGACCGACTTAGACGGAACTCGGTTTAGAGTGTATTCGGCTGTGTGTAGGGCATAACCCCAAACATTTTTGGAAGATTTGCAAGGCTCATCATTGATCGCACCATATCTAATAATGTGCGATTTCTCCTTTCTGATACACCATTATGCTGTGCATACCAGGAGGAGTCCACTAAGAGAGAATTTCATTCTCCTTCAAATATTCTAAGAACTCATGGCTTAAGTATTCCCCACCTCGATCTGATCGAAGTATCTTAATACTTTTGCCACTTTGTTTTTCTACCTCGGATCTGAATTCTTTAAACTTTTCAAAGGCTTCAGATTTGTGCTTCATCAGATATACATAACCATACCTGCTATGGTCATCTATAAATGTGATGAAGTAAGAAAAACCTCCTATTGCCTGAATATTGATAGGACCACATACATCCTAATGTACTAATCCTAAACATTCAGTTGCTCGCTCACCCTTTTTAGTAAAGGATGACTTAGTCATTTTGCCACATAAGCATGACTCACATTCCTCAAACGATTCCCAATCGAATGAGCCCAAGTAGCCATCCTTATGTAACTTGGTTAAATGTGTTTCATTTACATGGCCTAAACGACAGTGCCATAGAAATGAGTTCTTAGAATTATTTGATTTTAATTTCTTAGTTTCTACATTGAGAATAGGGCATTGTAAATTCAAAACATAAATCCCGTTGAACATTTCAGCAGAACCAAAGAACATTCATTTTTAAAAATTAAAATTCCTTTATTTCCAATTTCAAATGTATATCCATCATTTACAAGACATGAAACAGAAATAATGTTCTTTGTTATGTTTGGAACATAGTAACAATTATTAAGCTCCATTACAAGCCCAGTGGGCAAAGACAAAGAACAATATCCTATAGCTAAAGCAGCAACCTTTGCTCCATTTCCCATGCGCAGGATCACTTCATCTTTTTCAGCTTTCTACTGCTTCTTATCATCTGCATATTAATACAAATATGAGATCCACAACCGGTATCCAATACCCAAGTGGAATAAGAAGTAACAGAAGAAAACATCTCAATCATAAATATACCTGATGTAGAAGCATCTGTATGTTTCTTTTCTTTCAGGTTAGCCAGATAAGCTTTGTAGTTTCGCTTCCAGTGCCCTTCCTTCCCACAGAAGTGACATTTTTCCTTGGCTACTTTGTTTTTCTTAATGCCCTTATTTGGTTTAGTCGCCTTGGCCTTTTGGACCTTATTCTTCTTTGGCCGCTTCTTACGAGCGCCAGAAGACTCCACGACCATAACCTGCCCCTTTTCTTTCTTAATGTTGGGCTTGGCATTCGTCAGCATATTCGCGAGCTCAGGTAGAGATGTCTCTAGCTTGTTCATGTTGAAATTAAGAAAAAACTGCGAATAGCTAGGAGGTAATGACTGCAGAACCAAGTCAACACTTAGTTCATGATCCATCACAAAACCCAATCGTGCCAACTTTTCAATCAAATTGATCATTTTCAGTACGTGGGCACCCACTGATGAATCTCAGTCATTTTGCACTGAAACAGCTCTTTAGAAGTTTGAAACCTCTCATATCGAGACTGTGCACCAAACAACTCTTGCAAGTGCATCAAAATCTCCTAAGCATTCATATGCTCATGCTGTTTCTGAAGATCAGGTGACATTGAGGCCAACATCAAACATGTGGCCATGTCTTCAGCATCTTTATACCGGTTGTATGCCACATGAACCTCAGTCGGAGCATCCGCTGGTGGGACCTCGGTGCGACCTCATCTAGGATAAAAAGAATTTTCTCAGATCAAAGAACGATCCTTACATTCCTTAGCCAATCAGGGAAGTTGACTCCAGTCAATTTGTTAGATTCTAAAATATTCCTTAGGTTGATGTTTACACTCATGGTTTCTCTGATAACCTACATAAAATTAGAACGAGTCAATTACTATGAATACTAATCACCAACTTAATATGGTAATTCTAGATTTTTAATTAAGTTAGTTTCTCCCACTATTTTATCAAGATTAATAGCCCTCTCGAGAAATTGATATTCAATTTTCTTAGTGGGCTAGGATCCTCATTTGAATTACCTTGACCTTGGCTTTGGCACAACAAATCTTGGTAAGCCAAATTTGGTAGATTATCAATCACATCTAATATGACTCTAGATCATTTAGGGGACATTGCTTTGTCAATTACATCCATATGCGATCACCCTAAAGTTTGCTCTAGATTAGACTGACCCTGACTTTGGCCAATTATGCCAGCTAATCTAGTTAAGTCAACCCATTGTTCCACAATCAACTCCTCATAGGTACACTCAACCTTGGCTTTGGCACGACAAATCTCATGACCTAATGATTTTGTATCATGTGAACAATGGAAGGCTTATGACTTAATATTCGTGGAGGGATTTAGCGCATAAAGGTCCCATCTACATCTACAATATTTGTACTATGCTAGGTTACATATCCTATATGTAGATTTTAGATTAATCTCAATTAACCTTAATTTCATAAGATCCAATCTATGATTGGGACTCCTAATCAAATTAGGATCCTGATCACTATCTAATTTAGGAACCCTAATCATGTGACCAAATCAATTGCTACCATCCTGATGAACCTTAATTGATTTAATCAATTAAGAGCTTTCCCTAACAATGGCCAGATCAGCTGATCAATGGGGTCCTATTTAGCATACCCTTCGATCCCATTGAATGGGTTTTCCTAGGCAGCGAACGGAGCAATTAAAAACCATGATCAAACCTTTCTAGACACCAATGTAGTTAAGCCCAATTGATTAGATCAATTATGGGATCATAGGATCAAACAATGACATGGTTAAGTCTAAGTTTTCTAAATCTTTATCATCTATTAAATTTTATGATAACCATAGATAGTGATCTAGCTAGGGTATTATGATAAGAGTTCTTAATTCCAATTTTAAATTTTCTTATCATTTAATTACATGTCATGGCATATTGGTTTCACATCCCATGTAAATCCTAATGTCTCTAACAAACCCTAAAGTTTTCAATGTTCATTATCATAAGAATATCATATCTTAATCATATCATCATCATGCTAAAATTAAATCCTAAACATGATTTTTAGGATTTCAGCATATAGTATCTATCATGCATAAATAATAATTACTATTTTAACATGACATATATGATTAATTATTGTTTATTATCATATAATAAACCTTTTTCCTTATATATCAAAGTACTCTATTTGAACATGATAATAATATGCATAAATCTAAATAATATTATTTATCATCAAATAATAAATATTTTATTATATTTTAGATTTATTATCAACATATGAAAACTCTTCATGATTTTAAGCATAATAAAGAATCATATTATCAATCATATTGACTCAAGTATCCTATCAGATTAATGAATCTGTAGCCTAAGGGGGCTCTGATACCACTGATAGAAATTATGTATACAAGATAAGAATCAAATTCATATAAATATTGCGGAAGATATAATATAAAATTCCAGATGCCTAGGATCCTTAAGAATAAATTTATTATATCTCAAATAAAATCTAATTTTATTCATACCTGAGTCCTTTATCGATGTAGATAAGGATGAAGCCGGTTAATCCCTGCCACTAGCCGTCCACGTGTCCGGCCTGTAACAGTGATCCACGTAGAGAAAAAGGGATGAAGACCTCCAAGGTATGAAGATGACACCACGGGAGAGAGAGAGAGGGTGCTAGCGCCTCTTAAATAAGATATCTTTGAAGAAAAGTCTAATCCTTTCTTCTCATGCTCTATTTTCTTGGTAGAAAGAATTATATTTATAGGTTGAAAATGAGACGTTCCAAAGAGGAAGAGACATCTCTTCAAGGTAAGAAACTCCCATTATTATGGTAAGAAACTCCCATCTTCATGGTAAGAAACTCCTCCCATCTTCATGGTAAGAAACTCCTATGGTAAGAAACTCCTTCTATCTTCATGGTAAGAAACTCCCATCTTCATGGTAAGATTAATCCAAGTGTCACAATCTCAGCCTATGAAATTAGGAGTTGGTTATCCCATAACTACATGCCCTAATTTGTACGTGTTCATCATCGAACCGTAGAGATTCATCATGCCTCATCCCATAGGCATGATTCCATCTTCACATGGCTAAGATTGGACATCCATACCTGAATAATCAGAGCCATCCATCACATGGATCAAGTCACATATCGGTATCCAATTATTTGTTCATCATATGTACAAATAATTTCTCCTTAACATTCCTTCTATTATAATGGATCATATCCATTATAATTATATCTTCTTTAAATTGGGTCTCACCCAATTATTTAATTAATTATCTTATCTGAATTAAATTTAATTTAATTCTCATTTTAATTCATCCAATATTCTCCTTAATGCGTGTGACCCATTAGGCCCTTTAACATGTTGGCAATAATCATGTCCTAATCATAGACCCTAGGAATGATTGGACAACTCTTTGTCTAATTCAACAACATGATTATAGATCATGAGAGGCCTCTAGCAAAGCATCATGACCACCCAACTGCTAAAGGTTTTATTGACGTGACCATCAACACCTGTCCATGAACGGTTACCGTATGATCAAATCCTTTCGTCACATATCCCAGATCAATCAGTGGTATGGAATGTGTCAATCCTGTAATTGATCTTTATTTACTTGATCTCAGGAAAAATTGACTATATGAATTAGAACTTCGAAATCATTTCGAATTCCAACTCAACCTTGCAAGGATTTATCAATCAATTTAATCCATCAAGTGGCCATGGGATATAACCCTTTCTATCAAGGGAGACGAATCCTGTTTGATCAAACACCATCTTCATGTGCTTCATGTTATACCCAACCGACACCATATTTGCCACCCGTGGCTAGAGTAACGTTTAGATGCCGTAAAAGCATGACATTCTACACATGAGATGCAATGAAGATCTCAAGTCAAAGGATCACTCACACCACCATCATTAGAGATAAGCCATCGACACTATATAAAATATCCATATGGGATCTCTGTATGGGTCATCAAATGCATCGTTACAATAATGAGCATCCACACACCTATCTAAGTATCTACATACTTCAGCTTATAAAATCAGCTGCTCACCCCAAGGGTAAGGATATGCAATGTGTACTAGTCTCACGGTGTTCGATGGTGTCCAGTTCCATCTACACATCGACTAGGGAAGTTTAAAGAATCGAACCATAACGTGCAATTTGAATCTCACAATTTGTAATATCTATTATAAATTTCATATGCATGGTTCACATTCTTTTGGACTTTATCTCATAGACAAATATATCAAATAAAAGATATATGGATAGATAAAGAAACCATTTTATTTGATTTGTATTCATAGAATGTATACAACATTCAATCCAATTGGATTTAGGGCATACACTAACAATCTCATCACTGAATTCAATATCAGCCTCTGCTCAAACTTGCTCAGCTCCATCAGATTGTCTCTTCCTTTGCCATTGGCCCTCAACTTTCCTAAAGTCCATGCGGTGAAGAGTGGAGACATTGTAGTAGTCCGTGTGCCCCAACTTCTTTTGTGGCTCATTCTACAGAATATTCACCCCTTGGCTTCAAAATATCAAAGTAAAAAATATACCATATGGTAAAGTGGACCTCTTCTTAGTCCCGGCCTCATCCATATATCCAATCATCATTCCGACCAAGTTAATTGGATACTCATTCATCATACAATCCATCAGAAGAACATCTCTTTCAGATACATACTCAAATTGCCCAATCTTGGGAAACAAAACTCTGCTGCAAATGTTATGAAGTAGTCTCAGTTCAAGACTCAGCTGATTTGCTTTTACTTCTTTAAATTCAAAAATTTCTTTTCCTAACATTCTTGTCAATGCCTCACCTCTATCACTGTGATGAGTTGCAGCCATTTCAACAACAAGAATCTTCAAAACATTTTCCAGAATTTTAAAAGTGAGATAGACTCGGGTTCCTCTCACATAGCTAACTAATCCACCATCCACTCTACTTACATTGTTGTAGAATTCTCTAACTAAAGTAGGGTAAGTGGGGCACATCAATAGAACATACTCTCTCCCAGCCCATTTCCTTTAACTGTCTAACAATTGAAAAGCCTTCTGAGTCAAGGAAATCAAAGTCTACCTTTCTTCCCATGGTTATTGCTTTTCTAGTTACAAAGTTAACAAGTGGTGAAGGAGGAGCAGGAATAGCACTTGGAGTTGAGGAGGAAGAGGCTGAAGGAGTGCTTGGAGAAGGTGGCCTTGCCAGACATCGCACGGAGCGCCTCCCGATCGTGACAGAGACTCCAATGATGGATGGACGGCATTTGGGGGCCATTGAGGTTAGGAATGATGAGATTCAAAGGCGTTTGAAGGATTGAGAGAGATGGAGAAGAGTTTAGAATAAGTTAGAGTCGATTTGGTTAGGAAACGAGTTGGCTCTACCCTAGTTATAATGAAAGGGGACCACTTAGAGTCGGCTCCCAAAAAGTGAGGTATCGGCTCTAAGTCACTAACATAGTCAGCCCAAAATAGAGTCCGCTCCGACAGTAGCTAGAGTCAGCTCTAATGAGCAGACAAAGACTCCGGATAATTAGAGTCGACTCCAACTCCAACAGAGTCGGCTCCAAGATAGTTTCAGTAAAAGATAAGAGTTTCAAAGAGTCTAAAACTTATCAAATTAGGCATCAAACTCTAGATAAATTTTCCTTAAAGTGTGGAGGGTCAAGAAATTCAAATGTCTAGATGATTTTTTCTTAGAATCATAAGAAGATTTTCAAGAGAATGATTGAACTCTAGATAATCATTCTTAAGAGTTTCAAAACTACTCTAATGGATCACAAACTCCTAATTGTCCTCTAAGATAGTAAAATCTCTCTTCACTTAAGGTTTTTGTAAATATATTCGCTAATTATTCATCAGTATACACATAATCAAGACAAACATCATTGTTAGCAACATGCTCTCTAATGAAATGGTGTCTTATCTTTATGTGTTTGGTTCTTGAATGTTGAATAGGATTCTTGGTCAAATTTATTGCACTAGTGTTGTTACACCTAATTGGAATCTTATTAAGTGTGATACCATAATCCTTAAGTTGTCGCTTAATCCAAAGAATTTGAGCACAACAACTTTCAGCTGCAATATATTCAGCTTTAGCAGTTGATAATGCAACTAAATTTTGCTTTTTGCTAAACCAAGAGATTAAGTTACTGCCTAAGAACTGGCATGCACCACTTGTGCTTTTTCTATCTAGTTTACAACTAGCAAAATCAGAATCAAAATATGTAATTAGATTAAATGTTGAGTCACTAGAGTACCATAATCCTACATTTTTAGTTTCACTTAAGTATCTAAAAATTCTTTTTACAGCAATTAAGTGTGATTCTCTAGGATCAAATTGATATCTAGCACATAAATATACACCAAACATAATATCAGGTCTACTAGCTGTTATATATAGTAAAGAGTCAATCATATCTCTATAAAGCTTTTGATCGACTTTCTTGCCATCCTCATCTTTATCGAGTTTGCATGAAGGACTCATTGGTGTGTCAAGAGGTTTGATAATTTTCATACCAAACTTCTTAAGAATTTTCTTCGTATATTTTGTTTGGTTAATGAAAATTCCTCTTTCTCTTGCTTGATTTGAAGTCCAAAGAAGAAATTCAATTTTTTCATCATGCTCATTTCAAATTCTCCCTACATTAGCTTCACAAAATCTTGACAAAAAAGATTGTTAGTAGCACCAAATATTATATCATCAACATAAATTTGCATTACTAATATATCTTTTTCTTTTCTTTTCAAAAATAGAGTTTCATCAATATTTTCTCCAAAAAAATTATTTTCAATTAAAAATTTACTCAGCCTGTCATACCAAGCTCTAGGTGCTTGCTTTAAACCATAGAGTGCTTTGTGTAGTTTAAAAACATGATTTGGAAATTCATGATCTTCAAAATTAGGAGGTTGCTCAACATAAACTTTCTCATTTATAAAACAATTTAAGAATGCACTTTTTACATCCATCTGAAATAAATTAATGTTCATGCAACATGCAAATGCAAGTAACAACCTAATGGCTTCTAGTCTAATAACAGGTGCAAAGGTTTTATCAAAATCAATACATTCTTCCTTATTATATCTCTTTGCAACTAATCTAGCTTTATTTCTAATAACAATGCTATCTTCAACTAACTTATTTCTAAACACCCATTTGGATTCTATAACTGGATAATCTTTGGGTCTATCAACTAGGGTCCATACCTTATTCCTAGTAAATTGATTCAATTCTTCTTGCATGGCTAACATCCAATTACTATCCTTTTCAGCTTCGTCAATTGTTTTGGGTTCTATATGAGATACAAATGCAAGATGATTATTGATGTTTCTCATGGATGATCTAGTTTTTACACCTTGAGATGGATCACCTATGATTAGGTCCTTTGGATGACCATAAGCAAATCTTCAATCTCTAGGTAGATCTGTATCATTACGAGTAGTATCAATACCATCATCCTTAGGTGAGTCATAATCCTTAGCTTCAGGTTCATAATCTGAAGATACATCAACATTCAATTTTTCAAAATCTCTTCCAAGGATATTTGTATCTTCCTCATATCTTTCTTTTCAGAACTTGATGCTAAAGACTCATCAAATACTACATGAATTGACTCTTCTACAATCAAATTCTTCTTATTGAATACTCTATATGCCTTGCTACATGTGGAATAACCTAAGAATATGCCTTCATCTGACTTAGCATCAAACTTTCCTAGATTATCCTTTTCATTATTATGAATGAAACATCTATAAACCAAATGCATAAAAATAACTAATGTTGGGTTTCCTATCATGCCATAGCTCATAGGGAGTTTTCTTAAGGATTGGTCTAATCAAGGCTCTATTTAGGATGTAACACGCTGTGTTTATGGCTTCCACCGAGAAATATTTTGGGAGTTAGCTTTCACATAACATGGTACGGGCCATGTCTTCTAGAGTTCCATTTTTTCTTTCTACAACCCCATTCTGTTGAGGTATCCTAGGTGCTGAAAAATTATGATGGATGTCGTTTTTAATGCAGAAATCTTCAAACAAGTGATTTTCAAATTCAGTCCTATGATCACTTCTAAGAGACACTATGGTGGTATTTTTCTCGTTTGTGACTTTCTTGAAGAATTTTAGAAATATTGAGAAAATCTCATCTTTATGAGCTAAAAATAATACCCAAGTGAATTTAGAGTAATCATCTATTATCACAAGACCATATTTCTTTCCTCCTAGACTAGTGGTTCTAGTAGGGTCAAAAAGGTCCATGTGTAGTAGCTCGAGTGGCCTAGAAGTGGAAACAACATTTTTAGATTTGAAAGAATTCCTAGTTTGCTTTCCAAATTGATATGGATCACAAACTCTATTATTTTTAAAATCTAATTTGAAAGACCTTTAACCAAATTCATTCTAAGCAATTTTGAAATCAAGTGTGTGCTTGCATGACTTAATCTACGGTGCCACAGCCATCCAATCTCATTTACCTTAGCATTATTAGCAATTAGGCAATCATTACTCGTAGATAAATTGTCCAAGTCAATTAAGTATACATTGCCATTTCTATTTCTAACAAAGATAATGCTATTGCCAATGGAATTCATACAATGCAGATAGATGCTTCAAATAAAACTTTGAAACCTTTATCTCATGTTGGCTAATGCTAATTAAATTATGATTTAATCTATCTACATATAAAACATTTTCAACAAAAGTAGATGGAGTGATCTGAATTTTACCAATGCCTATGATGTGACCTTTACCATTATCTCCAAAAGTCACCACTCCAGCTCTTTTAGCTTCAAGGATGATGAATTGATCTTTATCACCCATTATGTGTCTTGAGCAGCCGCTATCAAGATATCATTTCTTTTTAATCCATTGGCTGCAAGACATGCCTGCAAAGCAATTATATCTTATGTTTAGGTACCCAAGCCTTCTTGGGTCCTTCATGGTTAGTAGTAGCAATATAGTTCCTTTTGAAACCCAAATCATTTTATTTCTATAACTAACATTCACATGAGACATTTTATGATTGCAAAAACATAAGATTTATGTCCTTTCATACCATAATGAAAATAGAAAATATCTTTTTCAATTGATTCCTTTACAAAGAAATTGTTAACAAATTTTTTCTTCTGGTGTGATCTATAACCTAAATCAGCCTTATAAAAAATAGCTCTTTGATTGTTTAAAAGCAAATTAAGTCTTTCTGAGCTATAAATAAATTTATCAACAATGCCCTTATATTTTTAAGTTCATTTTTTAGGTTTAAATTTCAGAAATCAATTCTTTTTACTTTTGCATATCTTGCTTTTCAGAATTTTGCTTTTCAAATTCAATGATAATTTCATTTTTGTTTTGAGAAGATTCAGATTTTTTATTTTTAAAACTTTATTCTTTGCTCTCAAAAATTTAAAATCATTCATCAGTTCATTAAAGGCATCATAGGGTTCATCAAATGTAAAATCATACATAGGGGTTTCAAGACTTACCTTTTTTCTTCATTTGCCATAAGACATATGTTGGCAACTTCTTTTTGTTCATCTTCGGATGAAGATTAATCACTATCACTCCAAGTTGTAACGTATGCTTTCTTTTTCTTTCTAAATTCCTTCTTGAGTTGAGGACATTCAGATTTGAAATGTCCAGACTTGTAATCCCCTAGATTTCTCAACTACTCATGAGAGTTATCATGAGGTCAGATGATAGACTCCAGATATTTGAATTCCAGGTATATCTTAATTGCTCTGAGAGTTATCACGAGATCAGATGATAGACCTCAGATATTTGAATTCCAGGTATATCTTAATTGCTCGTGAGAGTTATCACGAGATCAGATGATAGACTCTAGATATTTAAATTTCAAGTATATCTAATTATAGAGTCCCTTGATTTGGGGACTCTGCAATGCCTATAAAAGATGGTGTAGAACCCTCCTTCCCACCATACGTGGATGCCCCCTTCTCATCATCTCCTCGTGCGGACGTTTCTTCCCCAGCGCGCCTGTCTCTGGTAAGTCCCTGTCCATGCATGAGAGAGAGAAGGATTGAGAGAGAGAAAGTTAAAAAAAAAAGAAAACAATGGAGAAGAGGGAGGAGCCGGGTTACAGAACCCAGCTTCCCCCCCCTTCCATTGTGCGCCGGCATTGGTTCAGGCCCGGCGGCGTGCCCGCCGCCTCGCCGGGCCTGAGCCCCGGCCGACAACCCCACCGGCACTGGGGGCGGCGTCCGGTGGGGTGCCAGAGAACAATGAGAAAGAGAGGAGAGCGGAGGAGGGAGGGAGACGTGACGGAGAGAAATTGACCGCCGGTCCGATCCTTGGTTCGGGCCCGGCGGTGTGCTCGCCGCCTCGCCGGGCCTGGGCCTTGGTCGGAGACCTCCACCGGCGCCGGGCATGCGTCCGGTGGAGGTCCGGCCGGCCATGGTGGCCGGCCGTGCCACCGGCGTAATCCTTAAGCCGCGGAAACAGTGAGAAAGAAAGAAAAGAATAAAAGAGAAATTGGAGAGAGAGAGAGTGAGGGGAGGTTGGTAGCGGCAAAGGCCGGCTTTGGTCCGACCAATGGCGGCCGGACCGACGCCAATTTGGCCGGAATTGGCGCCGGCACCGTGGAAGGCACGCGAACGATGAGAGAGAGAAGATTAAAACTGACAAATTGATGAGAGAGAGAGAGGGGGAGGCTGGCCGCAGCGGCGGCCGGCCACGGTCCGGCCAACGGCGGCCGGACCGCCTTCAATTTGGCCGGCGGCGGCCCTGGCCGCCGGCGCAAATCTCAGCTCCTCTATTTCTTTTGAAACAGGAGAGATGTGTTAATGGGCCTTGTTGGGCCGTCTCTGAGCCCAGTTTGAGCAGCGTTTTGGGCCCTGTATCGGGCCGAGAATGACAAAATAAATATATGGCCCGAATCAGGATTGATTCTAGTTTCTAGAAATAATTTTATTTCCCTATTTGGGTGTATACATTGAGAGATATTCAAGCCCAAAGTTGGGCCCGTGAAGTGGTTTGGGTAGAGTTTAAGAATTATTTTATAATTCAGATTTTAGAAATTTAATAATGAAAAATGATTCTGTAGGTTACCCAGGAGTCCAATTAGCTGGGTTATCAAGTGAAATTCGTATACTATGGTAAGTAAGTCAAGTATTATAATTTTATTAATTATTTAATTTATGAACTGTGAAATTACAGTTAAATATAATTATGTTAATTTGGCAAAATCATGTTATTACTATGATAATATGTAATCATGATAATGACAGTAAAACTTTATGTGTCACTGCGGTTCTCATATGACAGATTCTCACATGACAGATTATCACATGATAGATTTCTACATGACAGATTCTCACATTATCACATGACAGATTATCACATGACAGATGACAGATGACAGACACTGGTACCAGGACCCTTCCTCTTAGGAGATGTTTAAGAGGGCTACACATGATGTGTATTGTAGGGCCGTGGGACACATAAAGAAAAATAATGACAGTATAAACAATGTAATTGTTATTGAATTAAGCTAATTGATCTGATGACATGAACCTAATAATAGCCTGATAAATGAAATTTTGAAATTATATTAGGCTTACTTATTGAGTGTGAGCTCATAAAATTCTCATAATGTTTTTCAGAGCCTCAGGAATGAAGATGATAATTGAGATAGAAGGAGTTTCTATTACGAAGACTTAGTTTTATTATATTGATTTAGTTCAGATTTGTTGGTGTGTAGGGCAATAGCCCAAGACTGATAATTCTGGTTTGTAATAAATCCTGGATATGGAATTTGATTTATATTGATTTATGTGATAAGTGCAAGACGCCTTGCATGCCTGGCATGCGGCGGGTTGTCATCCTAGCTCAAATTTTTGGGTCTGGGGCGTGACAGCTTTAGTGGTATCAGAGCGAGGTTATGATATTAGGGACATATACATGATGACACTTTAGGCAAAATACTAGAGTGACATAGAGACAAATTATAAATTTAAAGGAATCTCAGAAATTATGCTTTGAAAGCCTAACAAATAATGCTTACAGTGATATTAATTACAATTAATTTATCAGGAGATAAGAATGGCACGTCGCACTAGAAGTCGACAAAATGATGAGAGTTCCAGGTTGGTAATGCTGGCCAACCGGGAGATCTAGAACCCACTGTAGCTGCTGCCCCTGCCAATGCAGTTGGGACTGATCAGCAGCAACTCCAGACCGAGATGCTTCAGGTTCTCTCGGGTATGGCGCAGTTGATACAGGACTTGCAGCACCAGATTCTGCAGGCTTAGTCCGCTCAGCCTGAGTTCAGTTTTATTGGTGGTCATAAACACCTAGCCTCAGTGTTCATATCAGCGATGCAGGCTGGAAAGTATTTGCTGAGTGGTGGTCAAGGATTTCTTGCTGTAGTCAAGGACCTCAGCAAGAAGAGACCAAGTTGGAGGATATTCCATAGCTCGAGAATTTCCAGATGTCTTCCCTGAGGATTTGACTAATTTACCTTCTGATTGGGAAGTCGAGTTCTCTATTGATCTAGTTCCTGGAGCTGGGCCTATATCAAAGGCCCCTTACCATATGGCCCCGGCTGAGTTAAAAGAACTGAAGGAGCAACTGCAAGAGCTCCTAGATCAAGGATTTATTAGACCCAGTGCTTCTCCTTGGGGTGCTCCAGTTCTATTTGTTAAGAAGAAGGATGGCAGTCTTCGACTCTGCATTGATTACCGGGGAATCAATAAAGTAATAGCGCGAAATAAGTATCCTCTGCCAGGATTGACGACTTGTTTGATCAACTTCAAGGAGCCTGGATATTTTCAAAGATTGATCTTAGGTCGGGTACCATCAGCTCAAAGTCAAAGAAGGGGATGTACCAAAGACAGCATTTAGAACCAGATATGGCCACTATGAGTTCTTGGTGATGCCGTTTGGGTTAACTAATGCCCCAGCAGCATTCATGGACTTAATGAACAGAATTTTTAAACCATATCTGGATCAGTTTGTGGTGGTTTTCATTGATGATATTCTGATATATTCCAAGAGCCATAAGGAGCATGAGGACCACCTGAGAATTGTGCTACAGATTCTGCAAGAGAAGAAGCTTTATGCCAAGCTGAAGAAGTGTGAATTTTGGTTGGATCAAGTATCTTTCTTGGGTCATATAATCTCTAAAGATGGTGTATCTGTGGACCCAAAAAAGATTGAGGCTATCACTAACTGGAGCCGACCTACCAATGTGGTAGAAGTCAGAAGCTTCTTGGGATTAGCCGGGTATTACCGAAAATTTGTGGAGAATTTTCTTGCATTGCTCTACCCCTAACTCGCTTAACCCAAAAGCGAGTGAAGTTTGACTGGACAGTGGAGTGTGAGGAAAGTTTCCAGGAGTTAAAGCAGCGCCTGGTGTCAGCTCCCATTCTTGTTCTTCCAACGGGATCTGAAGGTTTCACTATATACACTGATGCCTCTCGAAAAGGATTGGGATGTGTTTTGATGCAGAAGGAAAGAGTGATAGCTTGTGCCTCCAGACAACTGAAACCTTATAAGCAAAATTATCCTACTCATGACTTGGAATTGGCTGCTGTGGTTTTTGCTTTGAAGATTTGGCGGCATTATCTATATGGAGTGTCGTGTGATGTGTATACAGATCATAAGAGTTTAAAATACATTTTTACACAGAAGGAGCTGAATTTAAGGCAGAGGAGGTGGTTGGAACTATTGAAGGATTATGACCTGAATCTACAGTATCATCCTGGGAAGGCCAATGTAGTAGCTAATGCCTTGAGCAGAAAATCCTCTTCTGAGTTAGCTGCTATGATTACCTCCCAGCCTCACGTATTGAGAGATCTGAAGAAGTGGGAGGTTGGTCTGAGAGTACAACAGTCTGATGGACTTATTGCAGCACTTGTACTCCAGCCGACCTTAGTTGACAGAATCAAGTCATCTCAGATGAAAGATCCAGATCTACAAAGGATTAAAGAAGTGGTACAATCAGGAGTTCAAAATGAATTTTATATAATGGAAGATGGATCCCTGAAATTTGAAGGAAGACTTTGTGTGCCAAACAGTGAAGAGCTAAAGGCTGAAATTTTGAAAGAGGCTCACTACTCTCCCTATACTGTGCATCCAGGTGGCACTAAGATGTACAGAGACTTAAAGGAAAATTTTTGGTGGAAAGGCATGAAGAGGGAGATTGCTCAGTATGTGGCCAAGTGCTTGGTGTGTCAGCAAGTGAAAGCCGAGCATCAAAGGCCTGTGGGACCTCTTCAGTCTCTGATGATTCCACAGTGGAAATGGGAAAAGATTACAATGGACTTTGTGACTGGTCTGCCCAAAACTCCTAAGAGCAACGATGCAGTTTGGGTCATTGTGGACAGACTAACAAAATCAGCTCATTTCCTACCTTTCAGAGTTGGGGTCTCTAGTGAAAGATTGGCTAATTTGTATATTGAACAGATCGTGAGACTCCATGGTGTTCCGGTATCTATTGTATCAGATAGAGATACCAGGTTTGTGTCCCAGTTTTGGAAGAGCCTTCATAAGGCCATGGGAACCAAACTAAACTTCAGTACAACCTATCATCCCCAGTCAGATGGACAATCAGAGAGGACCATACAGATTCTGAAGGACATGTTGCGAGCCTGTGTGATGGACTTGGGTGGAGCTTGGGATAACCACTTACCTTTGGTGGAGTTTGCATATAATAATAGTTACCAAGCCAGCATCCAGATGGCTCCATTTGAAGCTCTGTATGGTAGGAGGTGCAGATCTCCTATATGTTGGGATGACGTGGGGGAAAGGAAGTTGCTAGGCCCTGAACTGATTCAGCAAACAGTAAATAAGGTGCATTTGATCAGGGAGCATCTTCGTACAGCTCAGAGCAGGCAAAAGAGCTATGCTGATGTCAGAAGAAGGGAATTGGAATTCTAGGTTGGGGATCATGTCTTCTTAAGGGTATCACCAACCAAAGATGTGATGAGATTTGGGATTAAAGGAAATCTGAGTCCACGTTATATTGGACCTTTTGAGATCTTGAGCAGAGTTGGAGAGGTTGCTTACAGCCTGGCACTGCCTCCGATTCTATCTGGGGTACACAATATTTTTCATGTATCTATGCTGAGGAAGTATATCTCTGACCCCAGCCATGTCATAGCATATGAGCCTATACAGTTGAGGAAAGATTTATCATATGAGGAGCATCCTTTGCGTATCGTAGACCGCAAGGATCAAGTTCTAAGACGGCGTACCATTCCCTATGTCAAGGTGCAATGGAATAATCATTCTGAAAGGGAGGCTACTTGGGAACTGGAAGAAGAAATGAAAGAAAAGTATCCACGACTATTTGTATCTTAAAATAGTTAATGATTGAAAACTGTTAGCTTTAGTTGATTGTTAGTCCTTGGGACAGAAATTTGGACCTTTAATTTTCTCTAATAAAAGTTATCAATTTCGAGGCCGAAATTTTTATAAGGAGGGGAGAATGTAATCCCCTAGATTTCTCAACTACTCATGAGAGTTATCATGAGGTCAGATGATAGACTCCAGATATTTGAATTCCAGGTATATCTTAATTGCTCGTGAGAGTTATCACGAGATCAGATGATAGACTCCAGATATTTGAATTCCAGGTATATCTTAATTGCTCGTGAGAGTTATCACGAGATCAGATGATAGACTCTAGATATTTAAATTTCAAGTATATCTAATTATAGAGTCCCTTGATTTGGGGACTCTGCAATGCCTATAAAAGATGGTGTAGAACCCTCCTTTCCACCATACGTGGACGCCCCCTTCTCATCATCTCCTCGTGCGGACGTTTCTTCCCCAGCGCGCCTGTCTCTGGTAAGTCCCCTGTCCATGCATGAGAGAGAGAAGGATTGAGAGAGAGAAAGTTAAAAAAAAAAAAAACAATAGAAGAGGGAGGAGCCGGGTTACAGAACCCAGCTTCCCCCCCCCTTCCACTGTGCGCCAGCATTGGTTCAGGCCCGGCGGCGTGCCCGCCGCCTCGCCGGGCCTGAGCCCCGGCCGACAACCCCACCGGCACCGGGGGCGGCGTCCGGTGGGGTGCCGGAGAACAATGAGAAAGAGAGGAGAGCGGAGGAGGGAGGGAGACATGACGGAGAGAAATTGACCGCCGGTCCGATCCTTGGTTCGGGCCCGGCGGTGTGCTCGCCGCCTCGCCGGGCCTGGGCCTTGGTCGGAGACCTCCACCGGCGCCGGGCATGCGTCCGGTGGAGGTCCGGCCGGCCATGGTGGCCGGCCGTGCCACTGGCGTAATCCTTAAGCCGCGGAAAACAGTGAGAAAGAAAGAAAAGAATAAAAGAGAAATTGGAGAGAGAGAGTGAGGGGAGGTCGACAGCGGCAAAGGCCGGCTTTGGTCCAACCAATGGCGGCCGGACCGATGCCAATTTGGCCGGAATTGGCGCCGGCACCGTGGAAGGCACGCGAACGATGAGAGAGAGAAGAAAGATTAAAATTGATAAATTGATGAGAGAGAGAGAGTGGGGGAGGCTGGCCGCAGCGGCGGCCGGCCACGGTCCGGCCAACGGCGGCCGGACCGCCTTCAATTTGGCCGGCGGCGGCCCTGGCCACCGGCGCAAATCTCAGCTCCTCTGTTTCTTTTGAAACAGAGGAGATGGGTTAATGGGCTGTTGGGCCGTCTATTTTTTGGGCCTTGTTGGGCGGTCTCTGAGCCCAGTTTGAGCAGCGTTTTGGGCCCTGTATCGGGCCGAGAATGACAAAATAAATATATGGCCCGAATCAGGATTGATTCTAGTTTCTAGGAATAATTTTATTTCCCTATTTGGGTGTATACATTGAGAGATATTCAAGCCCAAAGTTGGGCCCGTGAAGTGGTTTGGGTAGAGTTTAAGAATTATTTTATAATTCAAATTTTAAAAATTTAATAATGAAAAATGATTCTGTAGGTTCCCAGGAGTCCAATTAGCTGGGTTATCAAGTGAAATTCGTATACTGTGGTAAGTAAGTCAAGTATTATAATTTTATTAATTATTTAATTTATGAACTGTGAAATTACAGTTAAATATAATTATGTTAATTTGGCAAAATCATGTTATTACTATGATAATATGTAATCATGATAATGACAGTAAAACTTTATGTGTCACCGCGGTTCTCATATGACAGATTCTCACATGACAGATTATCACATGACAGATTCCTACATGACAGATTCTCACATTATCACATGATAGATTATCACATGACAGATGACAGATGACAGACACTGGTACCAGGACCCTTCCTCTTAGGGGATGTTTAAGAGGGCTACACATGATGTGTATTGTAGGGCCGTGGGACACATAAAGAAAAATAATGACAGTATAAACAATGTAATTGTTATTGAATTAAGCTAATTGATCTGATGACATGAACCTAATGATAGCCTGATAAATGAAATTTTGAAATTATATTAGGCTTACTTATTGAGTGTGAGCTCATAAAATTCTCATAATGTTTTTCAGAGCCTCAGGAATGAAGATGATAATTGAGATAGAAGGAGTTTCTATTACGAAGACTTAGTTTTATTATATTGATTTAGTTTAGATTTGTTGGTGTGTAGGGCAATAGCCCAAGACTGATAATTCTGGTTTGTAATAAATCATGGATATGGAATTTGATTTATATTGATTTATGTGATAAGTGCAAGACGCCTTGCATGCCTGGCATGCGGCGGGTTGTCACCCTAGCTCAAATTTTTGGGTCTAGGGCGTGACAAGACTTTTTACATTCATAACAAATCAAGGGATCTTTCTCTTTTTTCTTATCTTTTTCTTTATCTCCTTCCATCTTGACACCAGTTTTTCTTTTATGAAATAGCCTCCTTCTTTGCATGAATTTCTTGAATTTTCTTGTAAGGAGAACAGTGTCATCGTTGTCTTCATCTTCTTCACTGCTGCTTGATTCCTTTCTGCAGCCTTGAGTGCAATTGTCCTCTTTCTTTTCATCTTCATTATGTTGCTTCATTGTTAATTCATGGGTCATAAGTAATCCAAGGAGCTCCTCCAAAGGTAGGCTGTTCAGAACTTTGGCTTCTTGGATTCCTATCACTTTGGCTTCCCATGCTCTTGGAAGGGACCTAAGAATTTTTCGAACTAATTCAGAATTAGTATATATCTTTTCAAGACTTTTCAATTCATTTAATATGTCGGTAAATCTAGTATACATGCAAGTGATGGATTCATTCTGATCCATGCTAAAGAGTTCATATTTATGTTCAAAAATATTAATCTTGGACTCTTTAACTTGGTTGGTACCCTCATGAGTAACTTCCAACCGATCCCATATCTCCTTGGCTGAGATGCAAGTGGATATTCTATTGAATTCATTTACATCCAAGGAGCAGTATAGGACATTCATGGCCTTGGCATTGAGCTGGGCCATTTTTCGATCATTTTCATTCCAATCCTTTTCGGGCTTAGGAACAATGGATCCATCAACTAAGTATATGGAAGTGCTAGGTCCATTGATAATGTCACTCCATAAATCATAATCTAAAGCTTTAATGAAAATCCTTATCCTAGCTTTCCAATATGAATAGTTTGTGCCATTAAACAAGGGTGGACGATTTGTGGATTGTCCCTCAGAAAAAGAAGAACCAGCTTGAGCTGCCATTTGGATCTTTAGCTCTTGATTGTTAGATTAAGGAAGGATGAGCACAAGCTCTTATATCAATTGTTGGCTTAGATGATAACCCAAGAGGGGAGGGGGTGAATTGGGTTCTTAAAAAATCGATGCTTAAAAATAATTTCGCAAAGTAAAAGTGCACAAGGAGAGTGTACCGAGTGTGGTACTAAAAATGCAATGTTAAGTATAAAGATAGAGTCGAGAGAAGAAGAAACAAGCACGACAAACACAAAGGTTTATAGTGGTTCGATGTTAGCTATACCTACATTCACTCCTAAGCAACTCTTGGACTCATACTATAATCACCCTGATTACAGCCGAATTGTTTTACAAGCTCACAACCCAAACATATTATTTTGCAACGGAATCACAATGAACCCAGCCAGTTTTCATAGGCTCACCAGCACATAACCTATCACAAGCTAACCTTAGCTTGCACAAGGCCAACTGCCTCACCTGATTCAATCACCTGATTGAATCAAAAACTAAATGTATCAAAGAAATAGTTACAATGGAATGAAAGCTCCTCAAATGAGCAAATAAACAATATAAGTAAGATGGAAATAGAAAAGCATGATTAGAAGATCTTTGAAGTTGAGCTTTTCTTCTTTTCTTCTTGGATGATCTTTCTCAAGATAGGATTGAAGCCTTGGAAGAAACGTTGATGCAGAGGATATAGAAGGATTTGGGCTCTTGCTTTTCTTTTTCTATTTGATAGAAATCCTTCAGAGTTGGCTTTTGAGTGCTTTGGATTTCTCTAAACTCTTTTTGAATACTTGGGATTTCAAATATGAGCTTTCTCTCTTGATATTTCTCTATTCTTTCTTGATTTCTCCTCTCATTTCAAACGGTCGGAACCTTCCTTTTATAATATTCTCTTAATCCATATTTTGATACAAAGTAGCCGTTAAAAGTGCTTGCGGATGAGTTTATCATGAAAAAGGTAAGAGCCATTGGGGTTTATTTAAAAAAAGATAATCATTGGAGTCATTTCTGACACACCTAAAAATTGCCTCTGACAGATTAGAGTCAGCTCTAATCTGGCCTGGGGTAGGCTCTAAGTCGGGATGCTTAAAATAGTATGATCCGTCCATCGCGAAGTCGGCTCTAACTTTCCTTAGGATCGACACATTGCGTGTTGGAGTCAGCTCTAACTGAAGCGAGAGTCGGCTCTAATTTTTTCCAAAAAATATAGTCTCTATTTTTCAATTAGAGTCGGCTCTAATTCTGTGCAGGAGTCGGCTCTAATTTGACTCTGAAAAGAGGTTCTCTGCTCTCAAGTTAGAGTCAGCTCTAATTTTTCTGGAGTCGGCTCTAAACCATGCCGAAAGTGCCAAACTATTCCGATACGCTCCGAAGTCGACTCTAATCCCTCTAGAGTCGGCTCTAATATCTGAACTTTTGATACATGACATTAGAATCAGATCAAACTCAATTTTCCTTTAGATTTTGATTAATTAAACATTTGAATATCTGAAACACTTAATCAAAATCATTAGTAACATAACAAATATACTCATATGGCTTTTGTTATTCATCAAAATCAATAGATGAGTCAACAATCTCCTCCTTTTTTTATGATGATAAAAACATTGAATATACACATTTCAATTTTAAATAATATAAGAGTATTTAGGTAAAATTTTATTGGGGTAAAATTGGTATTTTTTTCTTTAAGCAGGGGTTTAGAGAGTAAATTTTACAGGGCCGAATAAATATGAATCATGAATAAAAAAAAATTGAAACAAGTAAAAAAATAAACCTTTGCGTCTGTGAAACTTTTTCAAATTGCTAGTTGCTTGTTCATCATTCAATTGAAGGTTGAAAATCTCTTCAAATAAGGGTAGAAATCCATTGAATGTTGGGAGAGGGGTATTTTGTTTAGGTGGGTGCAGAAAGTAATATAAGGGTATTTAGGTAAAGTTTTATAGGGGTAAAATTGGTATTTTCTTTTTTTTGGATGCATTAAGCACGGGGGGTGTAGAGAGTAATTTTCATAGTTATTAAAATTGAACCGAACCAGCCAGTTGATCCGGTTGAACTAGGACCTGGAGGCTAAATCGGTCTGATTCTAATATAAAACCGGATGTGCAACTAACCCGAAGGTTCACCCGTGAATCGATCACCCGGTCTGAACCGGATGGGTTACGAGTTTCTCTTTATCAATAAAGAATGTCGTTTCAGCTTTCAAATTCTCTGATAGCTTGGCAGTTGGCACTTTGGCCTTCATCCGTTGCCCATCGGTTCGTCCCTTCGTCTTATGGTTCTCTGTTCTGAGGCTTTTCTTCTCTTCTTCGTCCTTTTCACTCCTCTTTCAAGCCGACTTGAAGAAGGCATCAGGTGACTCAGGTCCACCCCTGTCTCTCTCTTTAAAAATATTAATATAAGTTCTATTGGTAAAGAGTTGCTTTCGAACCAAGTTTCTTCTTTCGAACCAAGTTTCTTCTTTTTGTTTTTTTAGCTGGAGGAAGAGGTGAGCCTCTCTCTGCTGCGGTACTAGATCATCTCCGCAGTGGTGGTGGATGAGAAGCGAGTCGAGGCCTTTGAGTGCTATTCGTGGTATCCACAGCGAATTTGTTCCGATGGGACACTGGGATGTTGACGCCCTCGACGTTGACCGGGACAAGGTCACAAGACTCAACTTCGGAATCAGTTGAGACCGTGGACGTCCATGCTGCGAAACCTCTCTTGAGCTCCGGCCATCGCTACTTGGACGTCAGGTGCTTTCCTCTCTTCTCCCCTGCTCCTTCCTTGAGTTCCTCTCCTTCCCTTCTCTTCACTCCCTCCCCATTCTCATCGTTATATTTTTATTCATCCAATAGGACAGTGGAGGAATTCAAGAAGGGTCATTTGGAGAATGCTGTGAACGTCCCCTACCTCTTCTTCACCCCACAAGGTACCTTTCTCACGGGACTCATACTTTCTCTTCCTCGGATCGAGTTTTTTGATGTCATCAAAATTGTGATACTCACCGTCACAAGAGCCCGTTCCAGTTTCCACTTTCCACTCATCCACTGTTCTACTTCCATAGTTCCAGACTTCCAGTGATACTCTGAATATTTGGTATTTGTAGTGATACTCACTGCCAAATTGTGATACTCTAAATATTTGGTATTTGTAGTGATGGCTAAAATGAAAATGCTACAACTTCATCAACATGTGATTCTATTAGAATAGCTTCACTCAGTCTAGTGGTGTTAGAGGGAGAATGGATCCTGCATGTGCTTATTGTAGAGAAGCTCCTGAATTAAGTGAAAATATGAAAAAAGTAAAGTTAGTATGCTTATTTTGTAATAAAGTATTTGCTGGAGGGGGCATTCATCGAGTTAAACAACATTTAGCTGGGGTAAAAGGAGAGGTGGATGTGTGTAAGAAAGTTATTGCTGATGTTCAATATTGAATGATACAAAGCTTAAAAAGTACCACAGAAAAGAAAAAAATTTGAAGGAAATACATGATGAGGTGAATCCTTTTAGTCCTACATATAGGGTGCATGAAGAGGAAGCATATAGGGCCATACATATATAGGATGATGATGTGGTTGAATTGAGAGGAAAAAAAGGATGATAGATCATGGAGATAAAGGAAAAAATATGCAAATATTACAAGTTATTTCATGCCTAAGACCACTCCAGGAGCACAACCTACTTTGAAAAGTATACTACAAAACAAAGACGCTATTGAACGTTGTGATTTGGCTATTGCTAAATGGATGGTTGATGCATGCATTCCTTTTAATGCTACATAATCCATATACTATCAACATACTATTAATGCTATTGCTAGTATGGGTCCGGGGTATAAGGGACCAAACTATCATTCTATTCAAGGTTTTCTATTAGGTAAGACTGTTGATGAAATTAAAGAATTTGTGGAGAGCTTTCGGGCTACTTGAAAAAAAAAAACAGGGTGCACTATTATAGCAGATGGGTGGATAGATCAGAAAAGGACATTAATTATTTTTTGGTGTATTGCCCAATGGTACTATTTTTCTTAAGTCTGTTGATGCATCACATGCTACTAAGAATGCCGAAACATTGTTCAAATTATTTAAAGAAGTTGTTTTGTTTGTTAGAAAGGAGAATGTTGTGCATATGGTCACCGATAATGCTTCGAATTATGTGGCTGCTGGTAGATTGTTGGAGCATGAGTTTTCAACTTTATTTTGGTCTCCTTGTGCTGCTCACTGTATTAACCTCATGCTATCTGATATTGAAAAATTATCATTGGTAAGTTCTGCTGTAGATCATGCATCTAGGATAACTAAATATGTGTATAATCATTGTTATCCTTTATATTTGATGAGACAGTTTACTGGAGGTAGAGAAATACTTAGGCCAGATCCAACACGGCTTGCCACAAATTTTATTTCCTTACAAAGTTTATTAGCAAGCAAAGATGATCTTATGCGGATGATAACATCCAATGAATGGATGACTTTAGCCTATGCCAAAGATAGCAAAGGAAAAAAATTTGTTAAGGATATCTTAGATTCAACCTTATGGAGTGAGAGTTTAATGATCATGCAGCTCACTAAACCACTTGTCTGGGTATTAAGGCTTGTTGATAGTGATGATAGGCCTGCAATGGGTTATCTATATGAAGCTATTCATTATGCTAGTGAAGTTATGAAAAGAAAATTTCAAAGAAAAAAGAATGTAGTTCAACCATTTCTAGATATCTTGCAGTCTAGATGGGATACACAGTTGCACAGGAGACTACATGTAGCAGGATTTTACTTGAATCCTCATTTTCAGTATGATGCATCGATGATGGACAAACATCATTTTGCCGTTTCTGGACTTTTAGATGTGATTGAGAGATATGGACATGATGATTCATCTTTACAGAGCAAACTTACAAGTGAAATGAAGCTATTTAGAGATGTTGTTCATGACTTTGGTCGAAAGACTGCAATTAATGATTGCAACCTTTTGCCTCCAGGTACAACCACTTCTTTATCTATAACATTTATTTGTTATTATATTTTTATGTAATGAATGTGTCAATGGATGTAGATGAATGGTGGATCACTTATGGGAGTTGTGCTCCAAATTTGCAAAAGTTAGCCATCCACATTTTGAGTCAAACATGTAGTTCATCTGGATGTGAACGAAATTGGAGCTTTTTGAGCATATCCATTCTAAAAAGCGGAATAGACTAGAGCATCAAAGGTTGAATGACCTTGTTTATATTCATTACAACTTAAGATTGCAACAAATGTAATTATTTTAATTGATATAACTTTTGTTGCATATTATGTTGTTTAAATTACGTATTATGAGTTTGGATATTGTGTTGTGTAGGAATCATATCAAGGGTCGAAATTATGACCCTATTGACTTTGAAGCATATGATGAAAATGTCGAATGGGTGTTAGTAGAAGACCCATCAACTTTAGCACATGATCAAATAAATATATTTCATTATGAATTGGCATCATGTGCAATTCAAGATACTCCAAATGATGATGGTAATTATATTTTTAAAAGTTTAGGTTATTTACATTAAATTCAATTTTTATCCTTATCATATTATATTAATTTATAGGATTGTTGAATTTGGATGATTATGATGATGATGAAATTGGTGATGACGATAATAGTCATGGTTCTTATAATGGTGGAGGTTATCGTGATAGTAATGAAAATAATGCTTATGGTAGAAATAATGGTGCTAGTGGCAGTGGTGGAGATGGAGGTCAAAACATTGATAAAGAGGAGACTCAAGAGCCTACGATGCATACTTAAGAGACTCAAATAGATTTTAACTTTTAAGTTTTGATCTAAATTTTGCACCTTTTGAATCTTTGATGACTCTTATTTTAATTCTTTAATGTAGGTGCTAGTAAATTTTAAGTGTGTTTTAACTTTTTATATTTAAATTTTAAAAGATTATTATACATATCATAGTTGTTAGATCCGAATCGGACATCAATTCAGCTAAGGACTCGGATTACTGGATCACTGATTCAACCGATCAGATCACTGGTTGAACTATCGATCCAATTATTTTAATATAAAAATATATTATAATAATAATAATTAATTTTTAATAAAAAATTAATAAAAAATTAAGATCAACATGATAATAAACACCGATGCGCGTTTTTAATTGCCGCCATTTCTCTCCTCCCGGCGTCCATGTCCTCCGTCCGACTCCGTGCACTCATCCGCTCCCTCCATCGCTCCATTCCCAAGCCTCCCGCCCTCGCTCGAAACTTCTCCACCGTCGTCTCGCCAGACTTCGATATCCCAATCCCCACCTCACCCCCAACCCAAGAATTCGTCCTCCATGCCCTCAAGAAGCTCGACAAAAAGCCCGAAAGGGCCCTGGCATTCTTCAACTGCGTCACCTCCCGGTACGGCTTCAAGCCCTCCCACTCCACCTACAACCTCATGCTCCGAATCCTCGGCCATAAGGGCTTCATCAAGGATTTCTGGGCCTTCCTCAACTCCATGGGCGACGCCGGCCACACCATCAACCGCGGCACCTACGTCACCCTCCTCGCCAACTTCAAGAAACACAAGATGGCCGCCGAGTCTTCCGCCTGGACCCAATTCTACTCCCGAACCATGGCGAGGGCCGCCTCGGATGCCGCCATCGATTCCGCCGTCAAACTCGTTTTCGCCTCGGAAGAATGGAACGAGGCGGCCGAGAAGAAATTGCAGGACCTCAATTTATCATTGTCAGAGATCGTGGTCGCGAAGGTCCTTCGAGAAGTGCGAGGTTGCCCTTCAAAGGCTCTGGCTTTCTTCCGGTGGGCAGGGCAGAGGCCGGGGTATAAGCACGGCTTGGTGGCGTACAATGCCATGGCTCGGGTTCTCGGGCGGGAGGATTGCATTGGAGAATTCTGGAGCTTGCTCCAGGAGATGAAGGGTGAGGAGCATGACATGGATATAGACACGTATAAAAAACTCTCGAGGCAGTTCCAGAAGACTAAGATGGTGAGGGAAGCAGTGGAGCTCTACGAGCTCATGATGGATGGCCCCTACAAGCCGGCAATTCAGGACTGCGGCATACTTCTGAGGCAGATTGCTCTGAGAGGAATGCCGGACCTCAAGCTGGTTTTTAGAGTTGTGAGGAAGTATGAGGCTGCTGGGTATTCGCTGTCAAAGGTAGTCTATGATGGAATCCATAGGTCACTGACCAGCATTGGGAGGTTTGATGAAGCCAAGGAGATCTTGAGAAGGATGGAGCTTGAAGGTTATGAGCCAGACAACATCACCTATAGCCAGCTGGTCTTTGGACTCTGTAAGGCCAAGAGATTGAATGAGGCTTGTGAGGTTTTGGACAACATGGAAGCTGGTGGGTGCGTTCCCGACCTCAAGACCTGGACGATTTTGATTCAAGGGCATTGTTCGGCTGGCGAGGTTGATAAGGCCTTGGAGTTACTGACAAAGATGTATGAAAGAAATTGTGAACCGGATGCTGATGTTCTGGATGTCTTGGTGAAAGGTTTGTGTAGTAAGAGCAGGGTGGATGGTGCCTACACTCTCATTGTTGAAATGGTGGAGAATGTCCATATAAGGCCTTGGCAAGCTACTTATGAGTATTTGATCCAAGAACTACTGAGTGTGAGAATGCTTGAAGGGGCATTGAAGCTTCTCAGTGCAATGAAGAGCCATAGGTTTCCTCCTTTTGCAGACCCTTTTCCTCCTTATATAGCCAAGTATGGGACGATTGAAGATGCTAGGGATTTTCTGAAAGCACTGACAGTGAACAACTACCCATCATCTATGGCCTATTTACACATCTTCGAGTCCTTCTTCCAGGAAGGTAGGTATTCTGAGGCTCAAGATTTACTTTTCAAATGCCCACACCATATCCGTAATCATGGCGAGGTTTCCAAGCTCTTTGGTTCTATTAAAGCTGGGAATGCTGCTTGAGTTTACCGGTCCAACAACTCATGAAGGCCTTGTGAATACCAATTCTAGGCCTTGACGGATTGTCATTGTCATGCACCATGATATGATCAGCCCATGTTTACCTGGTATAATGTATTGGCGAATAACTAATGAGTTTCTAGGTGTTTAATCTCTTTATTTTTTAATGCAAAATCTGGATATACTTTTCACATGCGATCATTCTGCTGACCCTAAATAGTTCTGATAAGGCTTGATGGTTACTGCTGTGGTTCATGTGATCATTCTGTATGCATCATATATGAAAACCAAATTTGAATTTCCCCTAGGACTCAGAATGTTAACCTTGCAACCGAAGAGATGATGACCTGGATTCCTATTAAAGTGTTGTGTCTAGAGAGAATCTATAGATGGCAATAATCACAAATTGTGATTCGGATTCTCTTTTAGGCTCAATCCATGGTAATGATAGAGGTAGAGATAGATCTAAACCGACATGGATAGAAATAATTAAAAAAGATATAACTATTTGTAATTTGAGTGTTGACTTAGTCCTGAATGGAGCAGAGTGGAGGAAGCAGATTTATGTAGCCGACCCTATGTAATTGGGAAAAGGCTTAGTTGACTTGACTTGAGTTGAATTGAGTTTTAGTCTCTAACGAGTCATTAGAAGTTTTATGAGGCCTAACAAAGAGGTCAAACATTTCATTTCTAGAAACTGTTTTGGCAAATGTATTATGCATGTTAGATTTTCAAAGTTATCAAGAGCCCAATTTTGCCTTTATGATCTTTAGGAAGTCCTGGATTTTGTTAAGTTTACTCGAGACTTTTTCCAAAAGCGTAAAATCATGTCTGGAGGCTCTCTTCATGCTCTTAAAATAAATACTTGTCCACCAAAAATCTTTAAATATTCTAAAATGGGATAATAGAGAACTGTTATAAACTTATGAATCTCACTAGTTCTTTTGTACATGTACTCTAAATATGCTGGTGTACTTGTCCCTTTAAAAGTTCATTTATTTAATAGGTAAAAATAAATGTTTGTGTTTTAAGTCATTAAACCAATGTTTAAAAGGGTTGATGAGGTGTAAAGCTAGGCTTTTGTATTCTTGATGCAGTGAGGCATAAGCCTTCTGGTGCAATTAACAAGCCTCATGCTTCTGTTTTTCAAGTTCTTTAAAATCCAATATAATTATGCAAAATAAGATGGATGGATAAAAGGTTTTGAGGCTTGTGTTTGGTTATGAAATTTGATAAGGATCACTTATTCTATCCAGAAAATGTACAATTCTTAATAATCATTGCTACTAATGTATTTAACCATGCTAAGATTTAGAAATTGAGTTCATACATATTATCATGGAAAATATTCTGAAAGTCCATCTCTTTTGAAGTATTGATTTTAGAACTAGTGGAAAACTAACGAACATGCCTCCTATGACTTGTAACTCAAAATGTACGTTGTGGAAATTGAGTTCATACATATTATCATGGAAAATATTCTGAAAGTCCATCTGTTTTGAAGTATTGATTTTAGAACTAATGGAAAACTAACGAACATGCCTCCTATGACTTGTAACTCAAAATGTACGTTGTGGCATGTGCTCTGTATGATCCTTCTGTGTTTTTTACTAGAAGAGTGTATGGTCCTTTTGTGTTTTTCACTAGAAGAGTGCTGAGAAGAAAATGCCATATGTTGTTGCAAAATGCAAAACCTTGAGTGGAACAAGGGCAATAAATTGACAAACCTGACCCTCTAGTTCCTTCTATTCTAGGATAGATCTGGTTAGGCTTATTCTTCAGTTTTGCAGATAAATTACCATTATCAGAAAGTACGATTTCAATCCTCATGGCTGTGGATTATCTCGTGAAGTAGGCATATTTCTACCTAGTATCTCATTCTTATATTGCATCAGCGTTTCCCATTTCTTTGTAGATGGTATTTGAACTGCTGGTTTTGCCATGATCCATGGTGAATGGCTGCCATGCAATTTTCACCAATCAGTTTCAGAAGTTCGTTCTTTCAGGGTGCAAAGCTGAACATAATACATGGTACCACTCCGAGAAATGATGAAATTGATGCAGCCATGTCTTGATGCTTGGAGAATTAACTATGATGCTTTATTAGTGACCAGCCAAAGAAATGGGCAATTAACTTAGATGCAAAAAATCATTTCATTCAATAAAGCATACAGTTAGTTCAGTGGTGCTTACTGCATGCTTTTAAAAACTATCAGTTCAGTGGAGCATATGGTTTAATTGCTTACTGGCTTGAAAATCTCATTTGAGTTCATGGTACATCCAATTTTCTGTTCTCATGCCTAAACAATAAACTGTATGATCAATTTTTTCCCCTTTCGATGCCTATTGGAGTCACATATTTGAAACCAACATTTTTAGCACATGCCATTGTGAACTGGAAGTTCATTAGATGAAATAACTGGGCACTAATTGAGGTCCTTGTTCTATGGGTCAATTTACCAATTTGAGCTGTAACACAGGAACATTATCAAGCAATATCTGTGAAATTTATGGAGTTCATTGCTGGCTAGCATTTAAGGCAACATTAAATATGAGGATGAAGAAATTATAGTCTCCTTTTCTAGCTTTCCATATTACTGGTGTTTGAGGTCTTCACAGATACCTTATGCCATGTTTCTTTTCCAATTTTTCTCTTGTTGCAAGGACTAAGATCTCAAGCCTGCATTTTATATCTCTTACATCCAATGTACTTAGGCAATGAAAGTGATAATCCAGGATATTAGAGGTTCAATTCCTATAATTTAGTCAACTATTTTATTTTATATTTCCGTCCTATTTTTGCTATTCAATTTATTTGCTGTTGATGGAGATCTTTTCTCCTACAGTCACTCAAAACTGACAAAGAGGATTAAACTACCCATGACACTTCAACTATTTGTAGATATATTTGATCATTATTAATCTTAGTTGTACAAATCATGGAAGGTCTGGATTAAACATAAATATGAAAGAGTTATGCCTAGCTTGTTGTATGTAGGTGGTTGTGCAAATATTTCATTCTAAATCATAGTTAGATCATAGCTTTGTATCTTGCTATTAAAATGTTCAATTTTATATTCTCTTGGTGCTTAGATTATCAAAATATATGAATTTTATAGTTTGAACCTTTTTTTTTTTTTGGCAACATTAGGTTGTCTACTATTATTTTGATTTTTAATTTAGACGGTTTATCATTAATGCTAACTTATAATTTTTTTCAAAAAATTTAATATAAAGTATGTAATCTAACTTTTATAATTTCATAATATCATAATAATTAGGGCGGCAAGTAGGCTGAGTTGGATTGGGCCATGCCCTAGTTTGAGCCTGACCCAATTTTTTTTGGACTTCAGAATAGTTTCAGGCATAAAATTTTTTTAAGAAGGAAAAGTCTTGCTGCAACAGGAGCTGCACCGTATCCGACAATTGATGCGTGACGCATGCGCGTGCCAAAAGCAAAAAAGACAAATGCCTTCGGCATGTGCGTGCACATGCGACGCGTGCCAATCGTTGGACACGGTGCGTGCGACCTACGCTACACCAGGTGCACAAAGACTTTTCTTTCAAGAATTAAGCCTAAGCTCAACAAGGGCCCAAGCCCAAGGCCCAGCCTGAAACCAAACTGGGCCAACCTATAGCTATCCATAAATGCAAAGAATATTTAAAATAATTATACTTAATCACTCTAAATTCAGTATAAAATTTAAAAGGTTTATTATATTTTAATATTTTAGGATGAGACTCAAGGTAGATTTAGATCCGACTAAGATCCTATTTGGATTGGCTGTTGAGACGCCTTTAAGTAAACTACTAGCCAACAGATCTGTGAGACAGCGGTTGGATAATACCTAGAGCTAATAGCTAACCTAAACAGGCCTTAAGGGCGAATCCTTCAAGTGTTATTTGGGCTTAGGCTTTGGGTTGTGCCAAATAAGAGCCTGAGCCTTGCCCAAAACCATTTTTAGGCTCTAATATGAAACCCAAATCTGATTCAAATTAGTTTATGCCTAGCTCATGACTTAGACTGAAGGCAGACCGACTTGATGGGCTTTGGACCAGTCCAGCGTTAGTAGTAATATAACGTAAAATAAAATAAGATGTCATCCTATTTAAATCTCTCCCACGGAAAAGAAACTCAGACTATTTTTTGGAGGTTATTTGGTTGGTAGATGTGCATGGTTCGTTCCCTTGGTAGGTTTATAAAGCTGCGAACAGTTTCATGAGTTTTAAACTATGACCATGTTGTTGCCTGGAATTCATTTTACGTACTAGCGATGAATGGAGTGAACCATTAGTCAGAGGTAGGAATGACATGAATAATTTTAGTTTCTCTTTGAGTAAATTCTTTGTTGATTACTTGATAAGGACTTGGACATTGAAATCCTGGTTAATATAAGTTGTGAAAAGATTTATACATGAATGCTCCGAATCTTAGGCTGTGTTTGATACCTTTTGGCTATCTCTGGATAAATGTACAGGATAGCATTTATCCAGTGGATAGCTGAGGGGATAAGTACCTTTTTAAAATTACTATTCTGATCAAAGGATAACTTTAGTTATTCCTGGATTCTTTAGGGAATAAGTTCATGGGTTATTCTGGTTAAACTTTTCAGCACTATCCCCGGTAGTTATAGCATTTGAGGATAAGAGGAAATATCTAGGGGATATCTCCCATTATCTATCATATCAAACACACCCTTATTGTTTTTAAAGAACACATGAGTAATTATGTCACGGTATTATTCGGACTGCAACTTCTATAAAAGTTCTAAAAGGATCTTCTATGTTTATTGGAAAAAAAAAGGTGTACATAAGGGTTTAATAACAGGAATGGCTTGTGATAACATTTTATTCTATTTCCTTGAATTTTGGAAGCATTTCCAAGTAGTGCCAGCTAAACAAACTAAAAAAAAAAAATAGTTATTTTAATGACATTAATTTACACCATCTGTAATTATTTCACGGAAAATATCAATATTTTTGAAAGTCGATTTGCAATATCCCTAGATTGTTTAATACTTAATTATTCTGTATAATAGAAAATATCTCTCTTCCCATTGGTCCCTAATTAAACAAAGGTTTGATATTAGAAATAGTTTACGATGACTTTTCTTTTTTAAAAATTCATTTTGGTTGTTGATATAGCATACAGAAGAAAGATTAAGCAGCACAGCAATTCCCTCACTTTACTCATTTTTGCTAAGTTGTTTTTATGCCTTTGATTTTCAGAAAAAAAATTCATAAAATTAGTTATTCGGTTAAATCTCTTTATGCTAAACATAAAAAATCTTTTTCTAGCTTTGAACCTCTCGTTCCATGCAATTTTATAGATAAAAACGTTTCCAGCCTAAAGTTATCTCAAATGCTATCATGTAAGCAACCTATTGGCACCGAGTGGCTTTCGATATTTTTCGAAAATTTTTCATGTGGGCTATCATTAATTATTATAATTTTAATTTTAGAAGACTGGTTGAATAAATTTGGTCCAATGATGCAAGCTAAATTGACTCATTGTTAATTAAAATTATAATTTATTTGATTTGAGCTTGGGCACACCTTTATTAATTGATGTAATTGGCTGTTTATATGGATTTAAAACCCAATAATTATTAGCAATGAAATCGCCCATCAGGATTTTGTTAAAATAGGTTAGGTTCCCTTTTCTTTCCCCATGTATCTGCGATTTATTTTTTTGTCAAAACATCGATTAAGAAGGGAGTAAGAAGAGGAAACCCTAAACTTGATTCTCTCATGATGACAAAGAGAGGTATAAAAATATTGTTTCGAATACATACATATAAGATCCTTAAATCCCAACACATAATATTAAAGTATGCATATGCGATTCAGAACCAAAGGTTTTTTTTATAATAATAATATGATTTCATACCTGTTGTTGATGGACATGATTTCATACCTGATCATATATGAATTTTTTTAATGAAATCTTGAGGATTTCTTGGCTCTAGAGAAAGATTTTCTTCTCTAATATAGAAATAGTATATATATATATAATCATATTATTTCTCTATGCTCCTTGATTAGGTTTATTATAAACAAATAAAAGAAAGAGAACTGTTGAGATCTTCTTCTCAAACTTCCGGCCTTTACCTGAGATTGGCTTCACACACCTTGAAATTTAATCTGACTAATTGTAATGTTTTAAGCCATCTATTGGTTCAATTAACTCATTAGTATGTTAAAACTATGTATTCTAAAAACTCGAGTGAAAGTTAATTGATAGCAGATAGACTTGAATAGATGCACATAATATTTTTTTTTCATTCAATGTTGGACTAAATTTGAGATATTATAATATTTTTCTTATAATGAAGCATCCTCGTTACACGCCATAAGCTAGTCAGAATCAAACCTCGAGTTGAATCGTTGGTACTACAAGGATGGCTTTACACATGATGGGACTTTACCATCGTCCCATCGATAGTTCTTTTTTCATGCCCACTAACTTTAGCATGCTCGGATCGGCTCTGATACCATTTATAATGTTTTAAACTGATTCAATTAAATCATTCGAGTAAAAGTTAATTGACAGCAAATAGACTTAAGTATCTGCATATAATAATGCATTTTTTTATCTAATATAAGATTAAATTTAAAATATGATATTATTTGCACTCTTAACAAACTTCTCTTTTTTGATTGCTTGCTGAGCTCTTAACTTTCCTTTACCTCTTTCTTCTCTCCAAAAGAGCACGCGTGGACGCCAAGTGAAAACAACCGTGGCACCAGGCCGATTTGCCTCTCTTCCTTGATATTATTTGTACCGCACCGATGGACAAAGACTTTTCCTTGCTTCTTTATGGCTCCTCTTGCCTGACATGGACCATTCTTAAGGTGATGGGTTTTGGTGAGTCGGAAGCGGAGGAGACCGTGGCTCCAGCCATCAAGGATGCATGACAGATCAACCATTGAAATGGATAAGTTATATTTTAGCTACTTGCTCTCATGCATCATTCCTAAGAAATTATAAGATCTCAATTAGATTATGCCATGGCTTAAAATGGATGAGAAATTAGTCAGGATGCCAATGCAAATATGGACGTAACTCATATTGTTCATCTTATAATTAACAAACAGTCCGGATCTCATCTTTAGCTCAAGCGAATCATAAGATCGGTCTAGATCCATATCATGAGCCATACAACCTATTATTAGATCATGAAATCTGATTCAGTCTTGATATTCATTAAACCAGGTGGGAGGTCCATTGGAAGCATTATTTGGTATCTATAGCTAACAAGCATTTTTATAAAAAGAAAAAACAACTGCATCATGATGTTTTGATTTCAGATGGTAAAGAAAAATTAAATTTGGAGTTCATGGCACTTAAAGAAAAGGTCAAATGTTCACATTCTTCAAATCACAAGCCAGAAACTGATTCTTCTTTCCCTGATTTAATTTACATCCAAGGGTTATGGATTTATAAACACAAGCATGTATGTATGTGGATAGATGGAGTAGCCTGCATAAATATATCTAATAACTAGGAATGATGTTTGATGCGGGATAAAATCATCACCATTGGCAGATGTGACAGGCTGCAAGGCCCACTTCTGGGCTCTGGTTGGCTCACTACCATGAGCAGAAGAAGTCCACCTCATATTGCAGAAAAGGATAATTGCAACGCCTGCAATCTTCGTACAATCTCTAAGCCTCGGCAGGGCCGAGCTATCTCCAAACCTTGACAGGGCCTAGTGTCTTTCGCATCTCTGCATGATTGAGTTTAGGCTCCTCAATATCAACATCATCCTCGCCCGTATCACGTCGGACGTTTCGGAGGATCAAATCGCTCGGTTGCCAAGATTTCAGAGTGAACCTTCCTAGATGAAAATAGGAGCTAGATACAACACCCCCTCTATGATCAACAGGATTCTAACTTTATCGGCCGCCAACTTCCTAAAATGTGCCCGAAAAATCAAGTAACGACTTACCATCCCGGCTATGCACAAATACTAAGTTTCAAGACTCTTCAGGTATGCTTTTCAAGCCTTACGCTCTCAAGCTCTTAGAAACCCTAGCAGCCGCCATTGCTTTCGGAGACCTTCTCTGAGGCGTCTTTCTTCAACAACCTTCTCTTTCATCTGTTTGCTTAGGGTTTTCATTGACTTGGCGTCGAAGGGTCTTCTGCAGGGACCCCCACTACTATTCTTGCTCGAGGACTGTCTTGCAAGTCCACTAGGATGGGAAAGAGCTATCCGAATCCAGATCCTCAAGCCAGAGAACATAAATCCACAGCAACAATGTTTATCTTACTCGTGCTATATTTGTGATTATTATTGTAGAATCTAGGTTTCTTATGCTTCCATATGACTTCTTTTTTCTTCATAATTTACGGTTTACTCTTTTCCCCATCCAGATATTCACAACTTTTATTTTTTAAAATTTTTTGATGCAAATAGAAATAAACTTAGGGGCATCCATTGATCCAATTCCAGTCCAATCCAACCCCCTCTAAAATTAACAAAACATTAATAAATATAAAAAAATGCTTTGTTTAGGTTAAATGAAAACAGATAAGGATAAATACAAGTAGTTCATTTTGAGTGAGGTAAAAGCAGATATGATTGGATATTTGTCATACGCATAATGGAAGTAAGTACATGGAGTCAAATATGATCATTAAAGAAGCAAAAATTGTTTCAAATATACAAAGAAGGGAATTAGCATAAAAAAAGTTAATCAAAATATATATAATTACATTCAAATATAGTTAAGTTAAGAATTCAATTGTTTTTTTAAATTTTTTTTTTATCTTTGAAATTCATAAACTGTGTAGATCTAAGGATGAAAAAGTTGATTAGATCTGAAATTAGCTACATTCAAATATAGCCAAGTTTACACACACACACACACACACACACACACACACACACACACACACACATATATATATATATATATATAGGTTAAGCATGAAGGTAGTTTTTTATTCAAATGATATAACTTATCTAATATGGATTTTCAAATACAAGCACAAACAAAAACTAGAGGGTGCTTGTATGCAATGGTGTGGCGAATGTCATCAATCTATATACAATAATATAATTCAACATGCTTCCACCTTAGTGAGAGATAGTGCTATGATTTCAAATTCATAGGATTTTGGATCATGATAGACTTAACTTGGTTATGATGGTCATATCATCTAGTATTTGGCATACTTTAGATTCCATCAGTCCACGAGTCAAGCAAGGCTAAATTGAATTGAAAAAATATATTATGAAAAATTGTAAATCCAAATTCCTTGTCCAATCCATTAGCAATATTAGCTAGATGGGACCACACTATAAAACAGAGGAACCAAACCTTTTTATCTTTCACGTGCGAAAGGGGGCCTTATCCCCCAGCCCAAGGAACATCAAGTTCCTCTTCTCCTTCAAAGTTCAAACACCCATAACCTTTGCCGTCCACCAAACCAGAGATCATGAAAAAGCCCGAGACTATCGATGGTGAAGACCTTGCAGTCCTCAAAACCGTGGCCCAGGCTTGGCACGCCCAGGCCAGCGACCCCAGACCCACCACGGAGTTCAACAACACTCACACAAGCAGCCAGGTCAAATGCAAGAAGCTCTCCCGCTTCAAGCTGGAGGCCATGGCGATGGCCTCCAAGGCCTCCCATTCTAAATGGGACTTCGCCCACTCTCTATTGGATTCCTACGAGATCGTCACCCTCTCCAAGAAGCTCGAGGCCAACCTCGCCCTGGACCGTCCCATTCCGAGTCCTCCGGACTTCCCTAGGAGAATGACAGAGAGTGAAAACAGCTTAAGGAATTTGCTCCAGAGAACTTCCTCCTAGTGATATTGAAACGAGTTTCATTTATTTAGAGTTATCTACAAGATTTCTGATTCTTTGCATGAATAAATT
Source organism: Calamus simplicifolius (assembly GCA_900491605.1). NCBI lineage: Eukaryota > Viridiplantae > Streptophyta > Magnoliopsida > Arecales > Arecaceae > Calamus > Calamus simplicifolius. Next base: position 721,788 of record UESW01004375.1, read on the forward strand.
GATGCTACTTGCAGCGCTCTTGCATCGATCATTTAGGACACCACCTTCGTTGACATGATGAGCTTCTGCAGGTCAATTAATGACTGGGTTTCTATGCTTACTGGTGTGCAGGGTAGGGGAACAAAAGCTCTTCTTCATACGTGCTATTGCTAATCATCATCATCATCATCATCTTCTTCTTCATCATACTTTCTTTCGCTTAGTGTTGGTATCCAAAGAAGAACGGTGTGTTGGATAAATGGATAAATGAGCCAATAAGCCTGAATACCATAATGGGCCTTGAAAGCCCATTACCTTCTTATGTGCAAATAAAAATTGTGAGGATATTTAGTTCTATATCAAAAAAATCAAGAAAGAAAGGTTCATTTCTATGAAACCTCTTTCTTGAAGCTTAAGTTCCTTAAGCTCATCATAAATGGAGAGCTACGCATCACCCCCGCGCGTATGCGAAGGACGCAATTAGCACTTTGTAGGTGCACATACGCATCATAGCGAGGAGCTTAAGGGGCTTTTAAATTTTTTCTTGATCATGAGGATCCGAATGTGGAGACTGATCGGATAAGATAAGGGGCTGAGTTCAATTGACCGTTGATCATCGGATCAAGATCAGATTGATCGTTGATCGATTGGATGAAGGGTCAAAATGCGGTGATCAAATCACAATCGCGATCGCGATCTTACGGCTCACACCTATTGGCTGACCGATCAACTATTGACCATTGGTGATAGGCGCACATCCAAGATAAGGCATCGCTCCTCTAATCAGGCCGTTGTGATAAGTTTTCTTTCCGATCTTGAAACAGCGTATTAAAGCCATGCAACCACCTATCTGATAATGCGATCATCAAATCACGATGGTGAAAAGGCATATCGGAACTTGGATTGGCTTATCTGATCGGCTGATCATCAGATCACGGATGAATCGGTGTATCAAAGACATTCTTTGATCAAATCCGATCAATTAAATCAAATTCAAATTAAATCGTAGGGTTGCTTCCAAAGGGCATCTAAAACCTATAAATAGAACCCTAGACCCTTGCATTTGATTCATTCCGAATTAAGTCCATTCAATCCAGATTCAATTCGAAAGTCCTTTCCTCTTTAGGCATTTGCATACTCTTCTAAGGGTAGTATAGCAATAGTGCATTAAAAAGACACTATCCGCTACCAACACAGTGGTTATACCGGCATTAATTATTTGGCATCAGTATTGTAGTGAAATAAAGTGGCAAAGCGAATTCAAAAAAGAGATCTTCTATAATAATTAAGATTTCACCATGCTAGCACTGGCTTTGACAGCTATACCTAACGTAGCTGCCGCTCCTTCGCTCTCATGATAAAAGTTTTCTTTCTGATCTAAGAGGTAGCGTATAACGGGGATAGGATAGGTATTATATTGTTAATATCAGTAACATTTTTATCCTACATGAGAAGCAAGGAATGCTCTGGTGTTTGAGGCTATTGGTGCTTAGGGTGGGATTAGATAAAGGGAAGGATGGGATTGAATAAAGAACAAGATAGGATAAGAATTATCCAATCTTCTATTCATGGAGGATAGAATAAGAAATCAAATAAAACAATTACTTCCTTAAAAAAAATAATGGTCATTCCTAAAGATAAGAATAAAAAAAAGAAAATAAAATCATAATTAGATCAGATAAAAGTTAAAATAGTTATTCTGTTGCGATAAGTAATCCTTCCTTTTATGGGATTAGCCTCCTTAGGACAAATTTTATTGTGTCTCCATGGAAAACAAATACGAGAAATGATTAAAAAAAATATTTCTCTTCTAATCCGGTGTACCAAACGCATTCTGAGAACCTTACTGAATGTCATAAAGTAGGCATCATAAGTTATTCACACCATGGTCCTGAAGGGATTTTTGATAGCTGGGAATATCAAGGGCTCTCATTTGGTAGCTTCTGCAACCCCGAATATGTTTTCATTTACTGGGCTTCCATCTCTTAATTTGAGGACGGCAAAATACGATTATGTGAAGTCGATTCAAACTCAATACAAAATAAGTAGGTTGAGGTTGACCTTAAATAAATTTATATCGTAAATGTGTCGGTGCTATTATGACATGAAATAATTATGTCATATCATAGGTTGACCTATTAAAAGTGATATGTTTAGAGCACATTTAGTTGATGATAAATTAAACAGATCAGGCTGTGTCTATGTGTTAAGCAAGTTTTATCTATTCATGTTGAGCCAGTCGTATCATGCCAATCTAATATAATTTATTTATTATTAAACATGTTATGTCTGCTATGTCGTATTACCTACGTAATAATCATGCCATGTTCATGTTTAGATTTGTGATATGATTAATTAATCATATTATGTTCGTGCTGATCCATATATTGATATACCTTAGTTTCAATATAACATGAATATGATATAGGAATATGGATTACCACCTCTACCTTTGACTTCAGCAAGATTAATTTTGATAGTAATGTAATTAATTCTGGCCTGGTAGAACGAGATTCATCATATAAGTCCCAATCTTTACCTTATAGGTGTGGGAAGAAGAACCCAATTGCCTTTGCACACACTACAAGAAAATTCAATTTTAGCGACATCAAAATTACATCCCTAAATGAATTTAGTCTGTCAACCTCATTGCAATCTGCAATTCATCGTAATTGCACTGCTAAATAGCGATGCCAAGCGATGCAAAAAAATGTGTCGCTAATTTGCAACTAAATTGAGGTCGTCGCAATTTAGCGACGCCAAATTGTATCACAGTTTTGCGACTAATTACATCATAAAATTGTGACAAATATTGCGTCGCAATACTGCAACGCAATATTATGATGCAAGTTGGCATCGTAATATTGTGATGCCTGGCATTGCATCGCAATTTTGCGACGTAATACTTGCGCCGCAATTTTACGACTCCAACTTGCGTCGCAAAATTAATAATTAATTTTTTTAAAAAATAATTACGATGAAAAATTTCATCACAATAGAGTTGCTAATTAATTTTTTTAATTAAATTTAAAATATTATAAATTAAACCTCTTAATACAATTTTATTGCATTTAAATATTGATCGAAATATTCAACACTAAATTTTAAAAAATATTGATCGAAACATTCATCACTAAATTTTCAAAAATATATAAAAAATTTAATATATTAATAATTTAAAGTTTTTATATACAAAACATAAGAAGTAAAGAAAAAAAATACATCAAGAATCTACACTATCATGATCACGAGAAAGCTGTGGAGGCTGGAATGAACCCTGCGACATGAGGCGAACCAAATTCTGCATCTGATGCATCTGCTCTCTTATGTCTGCAAGCTCTTACTGAAGGCCGCCCATGCTCTTGCCGAACTCCTGCCGAACCTCTTGCCGAATCTCCTGCTGAACTTCCTTCGTAATAGATCCCCGAATGTCGTTTAAATGCTCGACATGAATATCGTCAGGATAGTGCAAACTAGAGCCCTGATGAAAAAATATCTAGAAGCTTTAGTGCCTACGATCTTGTGGCTAGGCACTAACAGCTTCCAAAAACATGCATCAACTCTCCTGTGGTGAGAGTTCGACGGTGGCTCTCCATCAGTGGAGTCGACCTATGATGCTTGGGACTGAAGCTCCTCGACTCGTGACTTTGAATTATAAAATCAACGATAAATAAATCAAATATATGAACCTAAATAAAATTTTAGAAATTAAACAGATACAATATAAAGCTAATTTCTTACCCCAACCTCTTGTGATCATGAATCGACCCAGGTACGGTCCTTCATGGTATGTGTTGCCTTGAATAGACGAAACTCACCAAGATCTCAGCCCTCCTGCTCAGACTACAAAAATAGAAGAAATAATATAAATGTAAGTATTTATAAATAATTAAATTAGTAATTAAATTATTTATGTTTTCTTACCATACAATGTTTGTGCTCCTAAATCGAAATGGACCCCGCAGTGTGGCAGAAAAGACCCGTGCCATGACCACCCTTCTCGGATCGGTGGTTCATGATGGCTGATGCGGACCTCCTCTGTCAGGCCTCAGACTGCCACACCTACTACTAGTCGTGCCAAATACCCTTCGGCATATGCACAGAATGTTCACCCAATCTCCTCAAATGATGAAGCATGTCGGAGTATCAGTGTGCCGCAAGAGCATTCCATGCTGCCCTAACGACATCATGGATAGCAGGGTCTTACGTAAACTTTTTCTGCATTAAAATAAATAGTTAGTTTCAGAATATATTAAGATTAAGAAATTTTATATCAGTGATAAATCGTATTTAATAAGTTTACCTGAAACTTTGAAAAATAAAACTCCCTCATGGCCACAGATACATGGTGCCAATCGTAGTCACTGGGATTAGCACGCCTCTGGAATATGGAGCTGATCCGGCTCGATACAGTATGCTGCTCAATAAAGCTGTTAAAAAAATACATATTTATAAGTAATTAACTTAAAATATAAATATATATTTATAATTAGTATATACTTACAGCCCATCAGCATCCAATTGAAGTACGGTGCGAACGGCATAGGAAGAACTCTCAGAGGTCTGTGTCGATCGGCTATGACTGTTGAAAGCTGGAGATCTGAACTCTTCATCTCCAATGCTCATGTGATTTGATGCAGTAGGACTACATCCCTACTCGCTCTATCCATCAGCGGTAGATCTATCTTGGCCTGTCATACTGAAAATACTAAAGATTCATGCAATATAATTACGAATAATGATTCAATATGTAAAAATTTAATACTTATAAAAATAAATTGAAATTGAATAAACCTCTATGTTTAATCAGTGTCATTTGTTTCGTCAAATGTTGATTCAACATCCGATGTCGTATCGGACTGTGATTCAATGTCATTATCATTGGGAGGAAACCGAATATTTGCATCCTCAATTTCTTGGATATCACCATTTGGATTTCTAACTGATATTTTAGGAGCCCTTGTGTCATCCTCAATTGCATGCATTTCCATCTCATCCTTTTAAAATGTAGGGTACTCAGTTGATTGACTTGATGAACTCTCATCTAATATGATTGCTGAACGTGGGACGATTTTAGAAATAGCCCACCAATCTCGCTTGTCGTTGCTCAAACTTGGATATCCGTAGTAAAACACTTGTGAGCTTGGGATAGGATGAATGGTTCATATTTTTGCAATCTTCGTCGATGGTTCACTTCAACTAGATTGTAGTCGTTATGAACCCTTTTACCTATAGGAACTGTTGGATCAAACCAATCGCAATGAAACAATATGGTTCATTTTATAAGCCAATCGGGATATTCAACTTCAACCACCTCTACTAACTTTCTATAATAATCCTGCATATTTACTCCAACACTTTCTCCTTTAACACACATGCTCTAATTTGTGTGCCTCTTGAAGATGCTAGTCCTTCAATCTGAAATTTGTATCCATTAACAAAATAGCTAATAGAGGTTGTTACAGTCTTCAATAGCCATTATGCTAGACATTTAATGAAAATATTATCGGTGAGGTATGGACTGTTTACTTATAAATTAATAAGCTATTCACAATCAATTCAAAAAATAAAAGCCATTATTGAAATTGATTGAGTGATATTACTTACAAATTTATGAAACCAGTAAGCAAACTCCGTTTTTAACTTCTGCCTAATGGCAATTTGACTGATGTTGGGATTCATCTATCGTTATCTATCACAATACATCCTTAAGGGATGATAACAATTAAAACTTATGTTAGCAATTTAATAGTATGGTATATTACAATTTAAAGTAGAAGTTCTAATTAAGCATTAAAGTATATACTTACTCAATATATGGATCGACTTCTCTACAGTTCATTAGGATGTAATAATGTGCTGCATTATACTCCATATTGCTCAAATCTCTTGACTTCTATCTCCCAAATAAACGGCCGATACCTTTAAAAATGGATATTCTACCGTCATTAGGTTTCTTCGTCCACACATACGTCATCGTTACGACCAAGATTTCGGCTCCTCGTATGGACATGACCCTCAAAGTAATGCGAGGAAAAAAGCAGAAACTTCTTCAACCAAGTTGCATTGCATATAGAACCTCCAACCCTTGCCTTATTATGCACATTATTTTTTAACTTCTTAAGGTTAAAGGTGAGAAAAAAATAAGCTAACTTTCTCGCAATGAAATAATATTTGAAATATCAACATGTACTACTGATTTATATATTTACCTCTCGAAAGGATACATCCAGCGATACTGCATGAGACCAGCTATACTCGCTTCGTATGGCAAGTGAACCAGTAAATGCTCCATTGAGTCAAAAAAACTTGGAGAAAATATTCGCTCTAGCTTGCATAAAATAATTGGAATTTCCTCCTCAAGCCTTGCCATGGATACAGAAGTAATGACTGCAGTAGATAACTCATTGAAGAACAAGCTGAGCTCCATCAATACCTTCCACACATGGTGCGAAAGCAACTCACGAAAAGCTATAGCCAATAACCATTGCATGAAAACATGACAGTCATGACTCTTCTGCCAAATAATTTGAGCTTATGCATGTCCACACACCTACCGATATTTGAAGCATAACCATCTAAAAACTTTAACCCTCTAACCCAGTTATATAAAACTTCTCATGAATTTATGTCAAGAGTGTAATAGGCTTTAGGATAGGTCCCATCAGCATTCCTTCTCAAATCAGCTCTTCTGCAATATTGATTAAGTTCTTCTCTTGACTTTGCAGTGTCTTTGGTTTTTCCCAGGATGTTTAGCACCATGTTAAATATGTTATCAAAGAAATTTTTCTCAATATGCATAACATCCAAGTTGTGCTGGATGAGATTTGTGCTTCAATACGGTAAATCTCAAAAATACTCTGCTTCTTCCAGTTATGTTCTTTACATATGGCCATTTATTCTATCGGTATATGGTTCCCAAGCATACCTCAACCCCAAATGCTCTATAATATCAAATATATCTATGCCAGACCTAACCGGTTTAGCGAATTTTGTGACTGCTTTATTTTTTGGAAGGCGATCAAGTTCTACCTATAATGATGATTTGGAGGCAAAAACTTTCTATGATTATCAAACCATAACTGCTTATCACTCTTCTATAATGTAAATGCATCTGAATTATACATGCAATGAAGGCATGCCAGACGCCCAGCAGTGCTCCAACCAGACAACATTGTATATGCCGAGAATTCACTAATTGTCTACATTAAAGCAGCTCTCATGATGAAATTTTATTTCATAGAAATGTCGTAGGCTATGACTCCAGTTTTTCACAATATTTTCAATTCGGCCACCAATGATTGCAAGAAGACATTAATCTTTTCCTTTGGATTTGATGGTCCTGGAACCAAAACTGTCAAAAATATTACAATATCTTTCATGTACTTCCATGGAGGAATGTTATATACAGTAAGTATCATGGGCCAACATGAATACTGTTGCCCCGCTTGATCAAATGGTTGGAAGCCATCGGTACAAAGACTTAATCTCACATTCCTTATATCTTCAACGAAATCAGGATGATTTTCATTGAAATGCTTTCAAGCTTTTGAATCTGATGGATGCTGCATTTCATCTTCTTTAGATTCATGTTCGACATGCCATCTCATATCAGCCTCAGATCTGTATAATCTCTGCAGACATAAAGTAAGAGGAAAGTAATGCATCCTCTTGTAAGGCACACTTTTTCTCCTACTTGTACTAGCTCTCCCTTTATCGTTGGTGTACCTCGATTGCCCACAAATCTTATACTCTCTCAGCTCTGAGTCTTCATCCTAATATATCATATAATTGTTCAAGCAACAATCGATCTTATTAACTGGGAGCCCAAGGTCACGCAACAACTTTTTCGTTGAGTAAAAACTGTCTGCTATAATATTATCATTTGGCAAAACTTCCTTCATTAACCCAGCTACAGCATTAAACACCTTTTCTGATAATCGATGTTCTGCCTTAATATTCAACAACCGAGTAGCCATAGATAACTGGGAATGACTCTCATAACCAGAATACAATTCTTGATTTTCAGCACACAACATATCATAAAATTGCTATGCATCTGGATTTGGTTCTTCCATAAATGTATTTTGATTGAATTCATTATCCGATGCATTCGTCACCATTTTTTCATATATGTTTAAATTCACAAATGGTTCATCAACGGGAATTGACACTTGTTGGCTAGTGACAGCTGCATTTTCTCTATTTCATCATGACAGTACCAAACATCATACCCAAGAACAAACCCCTTTTTACACAAATGCATCTTCACAGTTTCAACATCTCTGTAGGCTTGATTCTAACACCTATGTAAGTTGCAGAGGCACCTAATCCTAGGCCCAACTATCCATTCAGGTTGGCTACATGCAAATACAATAAATTCTTCTAATCCATTTAAAAAATCTAGATTAAGCAAGCCATCTTTTATCCTTACATATATCCACGAGCGAGCCCCGCTCATTTTTGACTAACTTATACAATTTCTAGTAAACTATTACAGGAAACCACAATATAAAACTATATTAGCATTAGTAAATATATAACTAAATTATTTCTTTTACACATCTAAGGTAAATAATAACTATTTAAATCATTTATAATGATAAATCAATTTTGTTTTTAATGATTGCAACCAATTGATTAGGCCAGCAAGGCCACGTGGGGTTCGTTTAATCATGAGATTTCATAAGTATGCAAGTATCTTAAATTAATTCCACCTTTACTTTATATCTAAAAGGTAAGGCCCTATCCCATTCAAGATTATTTTATGTGATATGTTATTCTGCTATTAATTATCATGTTAAAATTTCATCAGTATTTTTCTATATATTCTCCTAAATATGTGGCATATATGCCACACTAGGAGAACATATGAGGAAATACAAACCGCAATCTCAACCAATGATAACTAATAGCAGACTAACATATCGTAAAAATTAATCTCAAACTGTCCACTAGGACAATTTGAGAATTTGCAACACTAAGTCTTACAAATTCTCAAACGAGTCTAAAGGTTATAGTGCTGTGAGAAATAATATGCAATTCCAAAGACAATCGAACTTATGCTTGTGAAAAAGTTTTCTTGTCTATTATACATATTTTGATAGTGGTCTATAGTCACTAACTTCTTAAGATTATTATGTCCATGATAATAACCTTAATCCAATATTTATGCATAGTATTACCAATAATACTATGGTTTTAAAATTAAATAGGCTGGGCTGGATATTTTCAGAACACATTAATCATGAGACATGATACGCCACGTAACCTTTAAGTGTAATTCTAAAAATTATGTAAATCCTCAATATGCTCACATCATACATCTATTAAAGCTATAGCCATATCATAACCAAAATAACATATGTCAATATATCATGTTCTTGTATCTTAAATCAAAGTCAACCATTTCATAACAAAAATAAAATGCAACAATATATGTAAGAACTTCATCAATAAACTATCATGCATAGTTTAACATGCTGAGAAATTCAACAATAAATAAATAAAATATGGAGGAATACAAGATATTTTTTATATTGCATAATGATAGATGTGGAACTCCTATCTCGATCGCTAATCCCAATTAATCTTTTCAACAAAATTAATCAATCATTGATTACCTATAATTAAACATAAATAATAATTAATTTACTAAAATTTATAATTATAAAAAATACCATTTTACCCTTCTAGCCTACATTTTAAAAATTACCAATTGACCCTTCTACGAAGATTAATTATGGCTTAATTAATTTACTATAAAAGCCACTAATTAATCATTTAGCAATTTATTTAATTAATTTACTATCAGAACCACTAATTAGCTAATATTACAATGATGTTATATTGCAATCAATATTTATTAGAATACCATAATTTCTTATACTATATTACAATACTATAAAATAATATATCTTAATATTATTATAATATGATATTATTAATATATAGTATTATAATATAATATAATTATTACATAATAATTATATTATGTAATAATATTAACAATATCATATTATATTATGTAATAAAAAAATAATATTTTTTTAACCATGGCCTGGCAACGTGGCTAGGTCGCCTGGCCATGTGGCCAGGCCGTGGCCATGTGGCCGAGCGACCTGGTCACGTGGCCGGGCGCCAGGCGGCCTGGCCTGTGGCCAAGCCGTGACCATGGCTGCCGAGGGTGGCCAGGCGCCATGCGGCCAGGTCGCAGCCGGCTGCAAGGCCATGGCCACAGCAACCTGGCCGCAGGCGGCTAGAGGGGGGGGGGGGGAGGGAGGGGAGGAAGGGTTGCACCTAATGGGGGAGGCCGGGGCACCGAGGGGCAGGGGGAAGGGACTACACCGGGAAGCACCACAACCGGAGGTGGGAAAAGGGAGGGAGGGAGAGGTTAGGGCCGGTAGAGGGGGGAGGAGGGGTTTTATAAAACTGGATTAGCGACGCCTAGATGGCATCGCTAATCCATCGTTAATTAGCGATGCAATGATATGCGTCGCTAATCTGGCAGGATAAGACCGGATAAGACGAGAATATAACGATGCATAGAAAATGCATCGCTAAATAGCGATGCAATTATGTGTCGCTAAATATTAATATTATATAATTTATTTTTATATATTAATTATTATAGTATATAATAATTAATATTATATAGTGATAATTTTATATATTGATATATTATAATCAATGCCGCTCATTTTTTATAATGCCGCTCGTTTCGTTGGAGCCCCTGGGTGACGTGGGTGGCCGCGATGTTCCTTGGCCGCTTCCTTCGGGAACCTCCAGTGGGCGGTGTTCCTGCCCCTTGCTCCCCTCCTCCGCCCTTGGCAGCGCTTCGATCTCTTATCGCGAGTTACCTTTCTGGTGGCCGATCGGAGGGTCGGGCTTGGCCTTGTGCCACTCCCGTCTTCCCCCGAATCGGAGATGGGTAGGGGGATACCATGGTGGTGATGGGTGATGGAGAATTAGGGTTCGATTCCAGAGAGGGAGCAAGTCTGGTGCTAGCAACCGCGATAATTCCGGCTCCAATAGCGTATATTTAAGTTGTTGTAGTTAAAAAGCTCGTAGTTGGACCTTGGGTTGGGTCGACCGGTCTACCCCATGGTACGGTGTGCACCAATAGCCCCACGGTATGCCCAGGTGGCCGACTACAAGGTCCTACCCGAGTCCTATGCTACCTTCAATCAGATTCACGCCTTTGTGTCGAGAATGCAGTCTAAACCCTAAACCCTAAAAACCATAAACCCTAAACCCTAAAACCCTAATTAAACCCTAAAATCCTAAACCCTAAACCCTAAAACCCTAAACCCTAAAAATATAAAACCCTAAAACCCTAAACCCTAAAACCCTAAACCCTAAAATTCCAAAAAACCCAAAAAACTCTAAACCCTAAACCCTAAACCCCTAAAACCCTAAAACCCAAAACCCTAAAACCTAAAACCCTAATCCTTAAACCCCTAAAACCCTAAACCCTAAAACCCTAAAACCCTAAACCCCTAATTAAACCCTAAAACCTAAAACCCTAAAACCCCTAGAACACTAAAACGCTAAAACCCTAAACCCTAAACCTAAACCCTAAAATCAAACCCTAAAACCCTAAACCCTAGCTAAAACCCTAAACCCCTAAACCCTTGAAACCATGAAACCCTTAATCCTTGAACCCTGAACCCCTGAACCCTTAAACCCTGAACCCTTGAACCCTTAAACCCTGAACCCTAAAAACTCTAAATAGTGATGCAAAAAAATCCTAAACCCTAAAACCCTAAAACCCTAAACCCTAAAACCTTAAAACCCTATTTAGCGATGCATTTTAATGCATCGCTAAATATTGACACAATTCTGCATCGCTAAATATGCATCGCTAACTAGCAACGCATTTTTATGAGTCGCTAAATAACGACACAAGAAGTTCGTCACTATTTAGCGATGCATTAATGTGTTGCTAAATAGCGACTCATTTTGGTGCGTCGCTATTTACTGATGCATTAATGAGTCACTATTTAGCGACGCACGATTATGCGTCGCTAACTAGGGACATATTTTTATGCGTCACTAATAGAGTCGCTATTTAGCGACGAGATTTTTTGGGAGTCGCTAAATGCGTCGCTATTTAGCAACTGATTTAATATGTCGCTAAATGAAGATGAATTCGTTGCTATTTCATCGCATATTTCGTAGGTCGCAATTGCATCGCAATTCTGTCATTATTTTGCGATGAATATTTGCATCGCTAAGTTGCGTCGCTATTTTATAATTTTCTTGTAGTGATAACTACGGCTCTTTGGGAACATTTTGAAGGTGACTCAAACACTGTATTCGCCGGATAACTAATTCAGCAATCCATGCAGATGGTTCATATCTTTTTCTTGGTGATATTTTGAGATTTTGATATGCTTGCAATGCCATTGAGTTAACCCTTGGAGAGAATCTTGCAATATTGTTGGTTGGATTGCTTTTTTTTTTTTTGTTAAGCAAATTATGGGGACGCTCTTATAGATGTATATACAGTAGAACTAAAAAAAAGACATCTCGTTTGAGCTCTAACCTGATCTCTAATGCAATGTGTTGTCACTAAATCACCTTCCTCAGGCGTCGAGTGGAAATGAGGATCCGAAGGATGGTGGCCATGGGTCTGAGGATCCTCGTACACCTCCTCCTTGGATAGGAATCCTACAAGAAAGTCTCTAGGGACTGATTACTCCGATGGAAACCCTCCAACGCTCAAGTGAGTAATTTGGGAACAGTGATGAGTAATGGACTAAAGGATTTAGCCAAAAACTTAGAGTTTAAATCCCTCCCTCGTTGCAAGAGAATGTTCTTCTTATATATATTCGGAAGTCCCTCTTAACTCTTTTTTGGAAGGTTGTTGAATATGAGACATCATTGTCTGATAGAGGACAAGCGGCAAGGCTGACAGGGATAGGTCGCAACCATCCCTGAGTTTATCAGAGGTAGCTTGGCCTGCTATCTTCCTGCTAGGCACGGCGCTACAGATGGTAGGTGGGCTCGATCACGTCGAACGTGCACCGTAACTGGTAGTTCGAGCCTAGCTCTATCAGTCACTTTTCCATTAGCCTTAACGTGACTTGATCAGCCATATCACAATGGTTATCAAGTTCATTTGGTTCCAAGTGTGTTTGATGGGCCAAGTAAGAAAACATTCCCCTAAGATAAGGATGCACCTTATACTCCTTTTGTCAGTGTCAGGCATCCTTGTTCGCTTTTGTTCCTGAAGTCATCTCAAGTGAAGGCATTGTACAGGTTTGATGTCCTTTAGAATAAACTTTCCAGTGCTGAAGCTTTGAAGGCATCTGCGTCTTTCCACAAATTTGGAAACTTCGTTGAATTGCCAAACTTTACCAGGTCTATTATTTGGTGACGTTGGCCTGAAATTTATAATATTGATTCGATCCAGACTGAGCAATCCCCGAGTTCGATCAATGAATTTTAGACTACTGGGTTAGCACTACGCCATCCACTGTTCTTTTTCCTTATCTCACCCCTCTGGAGACAAGACTCCACAAAGTAGATTACCTAGGGTTAGTTGGATTGTTCTGAACCGAATCAAATCAGCTTAAAATTAACATGGACTTCCAGTTCATAAGGATGAATCATCTTGAACGATCTATACCACCTCTGTATCAACGTATTGAACCATTCCAAACCATTTTGTATTGAATCTAACAGCTCGATTTGGTTCACTATAGTAACGATCATGGAAAGAAATCTCCTGATCTATCTACTCGGTAGACTACTGATTTAGTATGGTGCATATTGTGCCAAACTATACTTAGCATTTAGTATGGCGAACTTTGCTCCAAAATAAATTAATCCAGTTGCATTATAAGAATTAGATATAAAATTGAGCTAATCTAGGCCAGAAGTTGAAGGAAATTATCTATTGATTCCATTTCCATCACCCTAAAACAACAACCAATCCCTTTTCTTTTATTAGTATTTGGATGCAGGAAATCATCTATTTAGGGCCACGATACCCAGTACTTGTTAGAGTCACCACTCAAGGTCAAATAAGGGGTGGAGCAAATCTAATTAAATGGTTGAAGTTTATTAATCTAATTTTTATCGAAAGCTTGGATTTAGAGAAAATTATGTTCATTTGGACCTATTCATCTTGATACCGCAAACGGTAGAAGCTCGCAGAATTAGCTTTTTGTTGCCAGTTTGGAATAAAATTTAGAGTTTGTGGTTAAAAACATTAAGAATGACTCTAGTGCAGAATACTAGAATTACATGGGCCTTGCCTCAGGTTGGTTTAATGGGTCAAGTTTTAGTGGGTTTTATATCTGGAAAAGTCTTTGTCCATCGCTTCGGTGCGAAATGGTCTGCACCGGATACGATGATTCGCACGTGAATGAGCTCATAGTTTATGATACAAACGAGCCCTTCGATGCAGGTTATGCACAAGCGAATCATCGCATTCAATACAGGCCATCCTACATTGAAAGCGGTATACAAAGCATTTTCTTTATATGTTAGGTTCAGCTCTTTTATTCCCACTTTTTCTTCTCTCTCTCTCTCTCTCTCTCTCTCTCTCAACTAAGAATCAATCCCACCAATTCAAAGCCTAATTCATCCGTTCAAAAATTCCTTAGGCTCTTTTTTATCTACGACATCATGTACGTATAGCTAGAAGCATAGAAAAAGCTTTATATGTTTGATTTAACTAGCCGGGTTATAGCATGCTTGGTTGTATACATTTTAAGATTTTGCTTACGAGTATATTAAAGACACCTTCAAAATATGAAAGAGTGTAGTCAAAGTAAAATTAAGATACTTGCGTTTAGAAACGGGTTGAAATTATAATTGATTTATATAATTGTCAATATTTCTTTTATTATAATTCTAAAAATATTATAATCATGATGATATAGTATTGTTTCATTTCATCCACACCTACCATTACACACCCACATATTATAAAATATAATTTTAATATTTATTAAAATTATTATAATAGAATTGAGTCATTTAGCTAACTAATGAAGGTAATAAATAATAATAAATAAGAATTTAAATTTTAATAATATATTTAATGATGCCCGTATCTTATTTATTGCTAAAAAAAAATGCTGCACCCCATAATAGGATCCTACATTAAAAAAGTTAGCCGTACGGATTGATCGCGCATGTCGGCGCATATGATGATGATCCAATGGGCTTTGTCATGCATTATATGTGTACCATCGACATGAGCGAATAGTTAATTCGTAATTGTATGCTTGCTACAAATCTTTTTTTACCTACATTTTAAATCAACACGATTTGATATTGTTAGGCCTAAAAGTACTTTAGTATGAATTAAAAAAAAAAAATTTATGCATCGAATGCGCATTAATCGTAGACCTGTATAAGCACACATGTCATGGCCATTGCAATGGCACGCATCACACGGGTGTTTCCACTAGCACGCGACCAAGTGCATACTTTGTCCATCGGACTCATATGCACAAATACTTTTCCTTTCAAATATTAAACGGTGGGCACGCCCAGCGTCCCAGAGGGCCGGGAGGGAAAAGAAAATGACCGTTGTCCCTGTCACCCTTCCCGCCGGCGCCATCCCAACCCCCTCCCCGATCCCCACCAGCCCAAAGCCCTTCTCCTTGAGCGGTGCAAGACCCCCCGAGACCTGCACCAAATCCACGCCCACCTCATCAAAACCGGCGCCGTCCTCCACCCAGCCGTCGCTGAAAACCTCCTCGAATCCTCAGCCCTCGTCGTCTCCGACAGCCTCGACTACGCCCTCAAGGTTTTCCGCCACACCCCATCCCCTCACACCCAGGCCCACAACATCCTCATCCGTGCCTTCATCCTCTCCGGTTCCCCCTGCGAGGCCCTCCGCCTCTTCCTTCACATGCTCGATCGTGCCGTTCCCCCTGACAAGCACACCTTCTCTTGCATCCTCAAGGCCTGTTCCAGGCTCAGTTCTCTTGAACACGGGAAACAGTTTCATACGTATATCCTGAAGTGTGGGCTTGGCTTGGAGGACTTTGTTCGGAATAGCTTGATCCACATGTATGCTAGTTGCGGCGAGATTGGAACCGCCCGCGGCCTTTTTGATGAAAAGCCTGAGAGAGGGGTCGTTACGTGGAATGCCATGTTTGCAGGCTACTTCAAGGCTGGGGAGTGGACGGAGGTTGTCAATTTGTTTCATCAAATGATGGAAGCAGGAGTAGCTTTTGATGAGGTCACACTGATTAACGTCTTGACGGCATGCGGACGGTTGGGGGTCTTGGACTTGGGGCACTGGATTAATGAGTATGTAGAGGCAAATGGGCTGAAGGGTAGTCAAAACTTAGTGACGTCTTTGGTCGATATGTACGCTAAATGTGGCGAGGTTGATAAGGCGCGGAGATTATTCGATGAAATGCCATCTCGGGATGTTGTTGCTTGGAGTGCGATGATTTCTGGTTATACTCAGTCGAATCGATGTAAGGAAGCACTGGCTCTTTTCCATGAAATGCAAAAGACTGATGTCGATCCCAATGAAGTCACGATGGTCAGTGTTCTTTCCTCTTGTGCTGTGTTGGGGGCTCTTGAGACTGGTAAGTGGGTCCATTCCTATACAAGAAGAAAAAGAATGCAGCTTACTGTTACCCTTGGCACTGCACTCATTGATTTCTATGCCAAATGTGGATGCATTGAGAATGCAATTGAAGCCTTTGAGAAGATGCCAAGGAAGAATGCATGGAGTTGGACTGTGCTGCTCCAGGGCTTAGCAAGTAATGGGCAGGGAAGGGATGCCCTCAAACTCTTCTATTCCATGCTAGAAGCTAACTTCCAGCCAACTGATGTGACTTTTATTGGTGTTCTCTCTGCTTGCAGTCATGCAGGTCTTGTCGAAGAGGGTCGACACATTTTTGATTCCATGACTCGCCATTATGGTATTGAGCCAAGGATCGAACACTACGGTTGCATGGTTGATATTCTAGGGCGAGCTGGTTTGATCAAAGAGGCATATCACTTCATCAAGAATATGTCTATTGAACCAAATGCCATTATATGGAGAACACTATTGGCTTCTTGTAAAATTCACAAGAATGTGGAAATTGGGGAAGAATCATTGGGGCAAATTGTCAAATTGGAGCCTAGACATAGTGGGGACTACATACTTCTCTCAAGCATTTATGCAGCAGTGGGTAGATGGGAGGATGCAGTAAAGGTGAGGAACCAGATGAAGGAGAAAGGGATTCAGAAAACCCCAGGTTGCAGCTTGATTGAAGTGGATGGGGTGATCAATGAGTTTTTTGCCGAGGATAGTGCTCACCCACAATCAAAGGAGATATATGATAAGGTTGATGAGATGATCATGAAAATTAAGGGGGTCGGTTACATGCCTAACATAGCTGATGCAAGACTAGATGCAGAGGAAGATGAGAAGGAAGTGTCAGTCTCTCATCATAGTGAGAAATTGGCCATTGCCTTTGGGCTAATCAAGTCTCCTCCTGGAGCAACTATTAGGGTGTCAAAGAATCTTAGAATATGCATGGATTGCCACTTAGCAACTAAGATGATCTCTAAGGTTTATGAGAGAGAAATTGTTGTGAGAGATAGGAATAGATTCCATCATTTCAGGGATGGAAATTGTTCTTGCAAGGATTATTGGTAAATTGAATTATGCAATCATATACCTGCTACATCTTAGTCATAAAAATTGTGATTTTAAATCATTCTCTAAGTTAAAAAAGTATTCAGACTAGAAGATTAAGCTATCATCAAAATTCGAAGCCATATACTCTATACTTTTCCTTCTTGCATGGCATGGTTATTGTTGATTGCTAAACAAAGCTGTTGGTAATTATAGAATATGATAACACATCTTGTGTGTCTATCTAGCGAGTCTCACAGCATTCAACAAATGGCCCTATCAGATTTCTTTTTAGGAACTCAAATGGGTCATGAAATCCACTGTCGTTTGATCAGTAATTGTACTTTCTTGATTTCTTTGATGAGCTGAGGCATGTTTACTTCTTGTTCATATACCTGTTACAATTATGGTTATCTTTATTCGTTAATTAGTTGTTTTCTGTTTCCTTGTGC
This sequence comes from Calamus simplicifolius, assembly GCA_900491605.1. Lineage (NCBI taxonomy): Eukaryota > Viridiplantae > Streptophyta > Magnoliopsida > Arecales > Arecaceae > Calamus > Calamus simplicifolius. The sequence goes on from UESW01004375.1 coordinate 739,827, forward strand.
ATAACTCTCTATGAATAATTAATGCTCCTCTAAAATTCTTTGCAACTTCAGGAAGACAAGTTGATCTCTTCGCGGATGTCCTTCTCACTTTAGTTTTCTAAATGTTAAGCCTGAGGTACATCATACACTCTTTTCCCACCGGTTTAAACTTTTAAGCAACATCATTTCAGACCAAAGGTTTGTTAAAGGTCGTGAGTTTGAATTTTCTTTATGATAATTATTTGTTTAATTATCTCAGTTTTCATCTTGACTCATTTTAATTATTATTGAACTCTTTACTAAGATTTTACATGCATGGTTCTATCTATTGTAGCATAGCATCATTCAAACAAAGAAAACCCTTCTCTTATCCATTTTCATTTCTTTTTTCCTTAGTATCAGTCTCCTTTGGATAGGGAAAACCTCTCTCTTAGATTTTTTCCCCCTATTTTTCTTCTTTTTTCCGATGTCTGGTTTAGGCTTTAACCATGGAGAAATACAATTATTGAAGCCCCATAAACAAGGGAAGATATCAAATATTAATCATTTCTACAGGCATGGTTCATGAAGATTTCACACTTCAGAGATTATTCCCTTGAGAATTATTTTCATTGAGAAATTCCCAGTTGCATACTTAGATAACACTGTATTTGATGGGATGGATTTCTTGCCTATTATCTCTAAAAATAACCAGAGGGCACACAAGTTATTGGTGTTGCTGTCGCATATTGGTTTTCTAAGGACTATGAAGACATTTTATGTCTTAGGATGGAGCATGGGCTTTGGGTGCACCGGCTCCAAAAATAGTGGCTTCAAGGACTTGAATTCTACTTAAATGAGATATCGAAAGTCTGGTTGACATACATCACTACAAATCAAATCAGAATAGATGTAGGCTATTGTGATCAGCAAGGCAGTAAAGTAGATGTTGATTGGAAATCACTGTTTGGTTTTTCAAGGAAAAGATTAGACATCAAGTATTTGATCCATTTTCATCAAGGTAATTGAATAACAACCCATTCAAACAATATCTAGAGGTTCGAGTTTACATTCCCAAAACAAAATTAAAGTCAATGATTTTGCTAAAACAAAATGTGATAGATTGATGGAAGCAATTATGATGCTTAACATAAATTTTATCGAATACAATGGGCATGAGCATTAGCCATCATGGATATGAATGGACCTCTGCTTCTATGGCTGCTCATGGATAAAAGCAATGTTAATGGATGCATGCTTCAGAAATGTTTTGAAGACAACTTTGATCAACGATCTACTGAGGGTATATATCCTTCTCTCTCCTTTCATTTGCTGAATAACTTTGTTTCTTTATATATTTGGATCGGCTTTTATATTTTGCAAGAGGGAAAAAGAGTAAGATGGTAATGGATGAGAAAAAATCTTGGCCACTATTTTTTTCCTCCAAAAAACCTTGCTGAAATTCCATGGGCTGAAACAAATGCGAGATGATCAGCCCATGGGCTTCCTTGTGACATCGACTATAGTTTGTAGTCACAATAAATTTTTTGTGACAAACTTAGGAAAAATATTTAAACATCCGAATAATTTCTTGCCTCCTAAGCCTAACTCGCTGCTTGAGCTGGTGGTTGCTTGCCATTTGGGAAGCGAGGTGATCAATATCTCTTTCCTACAATCATGGATGCTATATTAGTCTTTCAAAGCCATGCTCCTACTTGAAGAAAAATCAACCTCCAACTCCAACTGTACAATAGTGAACCTACTACACCGCTATCAACTAGTTCTTTGTTGTTGTTATTATAAGAGACTTGGTGTTACCTTCCATGGCACCTTCACTGCATCGGTCTGGCCAATTAGCTAGAGTTGGTCCTGGTGCAGTCCAATATGGTGGACTAGTGGTTGAGTTGGTGTCAGGTTTCAAAACTTTGATCTATTGGTGAACCTTAACGGGTAGACTCAAATATTTATCAAGCAATTGGACTAACGTTCATTAGAATTGCCTTTGAACAACCTGTAATTGGTTGGCAATTGGACCGAAGTTAACTGCAAGTTGGCCTGGTGGTTGGACGGCTCTGGTGAACACCTCATCCTGCTTTCAGGCCTAATTGGAAGGTTAGGTGAAAATTTTCTCATCGCTGTGGGTGGCAGCATCACAGGCTCCATTGGTGGGGCTGGCTTTGACTCCCTCTCCTGGTGAACCAAAACCTTGGTGGAAGAGTAGAGAAATATGGAAGGGTCTCTCTCGATGGAATATCTTGCAATTTGGATTGGAATGACATAGCCATCGTTATCAAGTAAGTAGAACAAAGGGAGTATATCAAAAGTAGCATTAGTGGCGAACAAGAGGAGAATAATTCCCTTTGATTCCTTGGTTGGATGGATTGCTATGTTACATCAATTGAAGAAAGCCTGGCGTGGTTGGTGAAATCGCACACAAGGGTGCCAGTTGTCCGCGCATGTGCTCCGTTCCTACCAAAGGAAGATTAAAACTGGATTCAGCAATGGTTGGTTGGGACCCATGATAAGGCTTCAATCCTCATTTGGCTTGGCATTGTAATATTCTGAAGTGTCGAGGGTTGATTGATGGATGGAAAAGCTTTTCCTTTAGTCCGTCTGTTGCCGAATATTCGGAAGCTTGAACCATCTTGTTGCTAAAACTTGAGCCATTCTATTGCTGAAACGTATCCTTTGGATGTCTTTCTTTAGGTGTTATTCTTTGGGTGACAATCAAGTGTTGATAAAGCTTCACCAGAGAAGCACTCTTTAGGAGTCAGTTTGATGGCATTAAATAGTAGTATTAAATAGTAGTTGGAAAGGAGATAGAAAAATGTTTAAAAAGTCATGAGATTTGAAAATAGAGATGAGAACTAGGGTATCATTTTTTCTTAAAGGTAAGAATACTTTTATGCCTCTATTAAATAGATAGGTGAATAGTAGGACCAAGATGAAACATATATTCTCTATCATCACATTGCTATCCCTAGATCTTTCTCATAATATCTTGGGAAAGCCATAAAAATCAAATCTATTAATTTAGAATCTAAGTTGCTATTTTTGAACTTAATTGATGCGCGGTGCACACATCAAAAGCATTATCGAGCGCTTTTGCATCGAACAGTGTAGCAAGACTTTTTTTATAAATGAGTTTAAGTTAATTAGGTTGCATCAGATTTAATCTTATTATATTATTAAGCTTGGGTCCGTTGTAAGAGTTAAGTACGGCGACTTGCACGGAATGCTACGTTGGTTGATTCCAAAAATGCTACGTTGGTTGATTCCAAGCAGAAGGAGAGAGAATAACAAGAAGAGAGGCGACATGAAACGTGGAGGGTCCCCTCAACGCAGTGAAGCAACCAAGATGCCTTGGTTGCTAGCAAACAAAAGGATCGCAAAAATCGTAATACAAAGCCAAGGACCAGCGTTTATATTATTAAAGAAGACGGCAAGGTACGTGCCTTCACTGTTGCACCCGAGAGGCCGTGGGTTGAGATCAAGAAACGGACAATACGAAAAGGTCAATCAAAAATATTTTTTTTCTGTAAATAAAATATATTTTTATCCCACGTTCCCTCTCTCACTTGATGATTTCTATCGAGGTTTAAAAAATAATTTGGCGTTACTTACTTTTTGACCTCTTTTCTTTACTCGCAAGGATAAATAAAAAATTCCGCCAGCCATCTAATAGGGCAAGTGGCAGTAACGCTGGGTTAAATAACAAGGCAGAATCGTTTATAGGTAGTATCAACTTCAAAAATATATAAATATTATATAAAAAATAAAAGTATTATACAATTATAAGATTGATTGGTTAGAATTTAATATTTTATTTTAAAAAATAATAAAAATATATAGTAGTTGAACTTGTCTAATAATTACTTTTATGCGTCCATCACACTAAATTGAGCCAAAATCTAAGCTCATTGATCGTATTTAGTTTCGATAGTATTAATGTTTAGTTTCATAATATTACTAAAAATCTTAAAATTTTATTTATGCTTTGATAATCATATTATCATAAATATAAAACTATCATACTTGATTTCTTTTATATTTTCAATCTTTTTAAATAAAATTTAATTTTTTTAAAAAATAATGATCTTAATTCTTTGATGATCATGCATCATTTTAAAATAAAAATATCAAACAACATAATTTTATTACTAAGTGAGAATCATTAATGATATTTTAAATATTACATAATGCCAAACATTGGCAAAAACACCGCTTCTTGTCCTTTTGTTTGGAAGAACGAGAGGAATCGGTTCCAATCTTTGGATTTCAAGGTGATCCAATTTCTCAGTAGCTTTTGGAGTGCAAGGTGTTGGGTTCTCGCACATCAACGTACATTCCATGCAAAGCCTCGGGACCATAAACTTTTTTTTTTTTCCCAATCGAGTCCCCACCCCATGGGGTTGTGATTCCTTGGAGACAAGGTTTCATCAATTCCAATGCTGACGATCCATAAATTATGGAGACCTAGAAAATCGTTTCCATTATAATGGGAATAACGGTGGCAATTTACTCACTTAGTTCTTTGATTAGATAACTTAAAAATAAATAGATAAATGTTAACTAAATTATAAGAACATTATAGCTCGATTACTGGTAACAAACGTCAAGGATTTATGAGGTTGTTGATGAAGCTCTTCCATAAAAAAGACTGTAAAAAGTCTCAGGATCGAGATTCTCTAGTGGAGACCCTTCGACGAGCAAGTTAACCATAGGAGTCACAGCCGTAAGCTTAAGAAAGCTCGTAAAGAAAGGCTCAAAGATTGGGATGTTCTCTCTGTGTCTTACCTTGCCCAAGATCCTTCTTACCCTTTTAAAGACCCTTGGTTTCCATTGGGGATCAGCCACGTGGAATTTCATCAAGAAGAATGTTTGCTAAACTCATGGCGATTACGTGAGTTCGGAACGGTTGGTGGGCCTGATCCCATCGGGCACATGAGTCAAGTGGCCATCGGGCACATGGATCATGTGGTTGGTGAGCCTGATCCCGTTGGCATGTGGGTCAAGTGGTTGATGGGCCTGATCCCATCGGGCATGTGGGTCACGGGGTTGGTGTGTTCAACTCACGTGGGAGGCCATATGGGGATTGCGGAGCGGGGGCTGCTGAAGAGTGAGGCCGCTTTGGAGAAGAGGGGCCACCGAGGCCGCCTTGAAGAAGCAGGGGCCATGAAGAGCGGAATCGCTTTGGAGAGGAGGGGCCGCCGAGGCCGTCTTGGAGAAGCGGGCCGCTAAAGAGCGGGGCCGCTTTGGAAAGAGGGGCTGTCGAGGCAGCCGAGGAGAAGCAAAGGCCACTGAAGAGTGGGGCCATTTTAGAGAAGGGGCCGCCGAGGCTGCCTTGGAGAAGCGGGGGCCGTTGAAGAGCGGGGCCGCTTTGGAGAAAAGGGGCCGCCGGGGCTGCCTTGGAGAAGCGGGGGCCGCTTTGGAGAAGAGAGGCCATCGAGACAGCCTTGGAGAAGCGGGGGCTGCTGAAGAGCGGGGCCGCTTTGAAGAAGAGGGGCCGTCGAGACCGGGCCGTCTTGATTTCTGTCATCAGTTAGCCATGTCGTTGCGCTTATGTGGCACCACTGGCCACATCAGATATCCCCCCACTCCTGAGCTTAAGTGGTCATATGTCCGCTGACCCTTGAGTGAAAGGAGCGCAAACATTTGTCATGATAGTTGGTTTCAAGTGGGAGGTGACGGAAGCCAGCCTCGCTGCCTACGTCCAAGGCTTCGAGCACTGCAAGGAGAAGATCGCCGAGGTCTTCGGGATCGATGACCTCGATGCCATCCGACCCGGAGACCCGGACGATGAGGAGTCGGACGAGGACGACGCCGCAGTGAACCGTGGCCTGTCGAGCCATAGATCTCTAGGCCTTCTATATTTTTCTATTTCTTTCTTTTGCTTGTAACCAACCTCGAGTCGGTCTTTGTACTCCGGTTGAAATCAATAAAAAGAAAGTTATATCCATGTGCTTAATGTCACTTAGCTTTTGTAGTAGCCTTGTTTCCTTGTAATGGTGTATCATCCTCGGCCTTTTGGCTTGGCAGCAAATGGCCGCAGTCTCCCGATGATCCGACTGGGATTTGTACGAACTCACTGCGTCAACTGAGCTCTTAGTCCCTTAGGCACTTGTCAGGGTAACTGCAGGGTGCCGGTGTCGACCAAGGAATGCTTAGGCAGGCTTGGGAGTCCTCTAGAACCGCCTTGGGGGTTTCGTGTGCCGGCCCGAGGGGCGACTCAGACGGGAACGAAGCCGTCAGGGTCTTGAACCACCTCGAGGGTGCCCCCACGCCGAATCAGGTGGTATCCCATTAGCTGCGTATCCGCGAGCTCCTTTAGAACTATCTTGGGGGTTTCGTGTGCTGGCCCAAGGGGCGACTCGAACGGGAATGAGTTGTCAGGGTCTTGAACCGCCTCGGGGGCATCTCTACACCGGACCGAGTGGTGTCCCATTAGCCGCGCATCTGTCGAGCTCCTTTAGAACCGCCTCGGGGGTTTGTGTGCCGACTTGAGGGGCGATTCGAACGGGAACGGAGCTGTCAGGGTCTTGAACCGTCTTGGGGGCGTCTTCACGCTAGACCGAGTGGTGTCCCATTAGCCGTGTATCTGTCGAGCTCCTTTAGAACCACCTCAGGGGTTTGTGTGCCGACCCGAGGGGCAACTCGAATGGGAACAGAGCTGTCAGGGTCTTGAACCGTCTCAGGAGCGCCTCCTGCCGAACCGAGTGGTGTCCTATTAGCCGTGTATTTGCCGAGCTCCTTTAGAACCACCTTGGAGGTTTGTGTGCCGACCCAAGGAGTGACCTGAAAGGGAGCAGAGCTATTAGGGACTTGAACCACCTCGGAGGCACCTCCATGCCGGACCGAGTGGTGTCCCATTAGCCGCGTATCTGCCGAGTTCCTTTAGAACCGCCTCGGGGGTTTGTGTGCTGACCCAAGGGCGACTTGAATGGAAATGGAGCTGTCATGGTCTTGAACCACCTCAGGAGCATCTCCATGTCGGACCAAGTGGTGTCACATTAGCCGCATATCCGTCGAGCTCCTTTAGAACCGCCTTGGGGATTTGTGTGCCGACCCGAGGGGTGACTCGAACAGGAACGAAGCTGTCAGGGTCTTGAATCGCCTTGGGAGCGCCTCCGCGCTAGACCGAGTGGTGTCCCATTAGCCTCGTATCCACCGACCTCCTTTAGAACTGCCTCAGAGGTTTGTGTGCTGACCTGAGGGGTGAGTCGAACGGGAATGGAGCTGTCAGGGTCTTGAACGGCCTCGAAGGCGTCTTCATGCCAGACCAAGTAGTGTTCCATTAGCCGCGTATCCACCGAGCTCCTTTAGAACTGCCTCGGGGGTTTGTGCGCCAACCCGAGGGCGACTCGAATAGGAATGAGCTGTCAGGGTCTTGAACCGCTCAGGGGCGCCTCCGTGCCGGACCGAGTGGTGTCCCCATTAGCCACATATCCGCCGAGCTCCTTTAGAACTGCCTCGGAGGTTTGTGTGCTGACCCAAAGGGCGACTCGAATGGGAACAGAGTAGTTAGGGTCTTGAACTGCCTCGAAGGCATGTTGGCCTAGATGGCAACCCAAGAGGGGGGTTGAATTGGGTTCTTTAAAAAATTGACTCTTTGAAAATAATTAAATTGATGTGAAAGTGCTCGAGTAAACTGAATTAATTAAAGCTAACCACAAATGAAAGAGATAGAGAGAGAGAAAGTGCACGGCAAACACAAAGATTTTATAGTGGTTCGGTGTATCCACACCTACGTCCACTCCCAAGCAACACTTGGGTCCACACTATAATCTCACTGATTACAGTCGAGTTGTTTTACAAGCTCACAACTCAACTTGTTGTTTTACCCGGGATCACAACGAACCCAGCCGGTTTTTCCGGGCTCACCAGCACAAACCCAAACCCAAGCTAACCTTAGCTTGTCCGAGGTAAACTACCTCACTAATTCAATCCCCTGATTGAATTAGCAAATAATAATTTAGAAATAATGTTTACAATACAAAATAACTCCTCAAATGAGCAAATATACAATTTAAATAGACAAAGATTAGAAAAGCCTGATTTGAAGCGAATTGAATGGCTTTTCTTCTTTTCCTCTTCTCTTTGAATGGTTGAATCAAGCTTCAGCTCTGATTCTTCACAGAAATTTGTTGTAGAGAAGTTGAAGAAAAAGGGCTTTTGAGCTTCTTCTTTTCTCCTTTAAAAATCCTCCGAAATTGATCTTTGAAGGCTTTGGATTTCTTTTGAATCTCTCTTCAGATAATAGGCGTGGACTCAGAGATTTCTCTTTGAAAATTTTTCTCTTTTTCACTTGATTTTTTCAATTTTCTCTTGATTTTTCTTCTCCCTTTTTTTTTTAACGGACGGATGCCCTCTTTTATAGATTTCTTTATCCAAGATTAGGTGAGAAAATAGCCGTTACAAGGTACTTGGATTGCTTTTACAACAAAGTAATATAGCCATTAGAGTTTACGTAGAAAAATATTACGTTAGAGTCCGTTCTGATAATTTGAAAATCGTTCCTGACAGGTTAGAGTCGGCTCCAACTTTGCATGTGTCGGCTCCAAGACGAGTTTCCAAAATGGTAATAAAAAGTTTGTTGGGGAGTCGCTATGAAAAAGTGATGTGTCGGCTCGGCGCATTTAGGTGTCGGCTCCAATATCTGAGGGTGTCGACTCTAACGATGTCTTAAAAATACGCTCTCTGTTCTCAGGTTAGAGTCGGCTCCAGAAATTTCAGGTGTCGGCTCCCGAACTCCAGGTGTTGGCTCCAAAAACTGACCAGAAAGCACTCCTCTGTATCTCAGGTTAGAGTCGGCTCCAGAGTTTCAGGTGTCGACTCCAAACCGTACCAAAAACTTAGAATTGTTCTGATACGCCCTGGTGTCGACTCCAGACACAGTGGGTGTCGACTCCAAGTTCTAAACTTAAATATTGTTTATTTAAAACTCAATTCAAAATGATTTTGTGTATCATTTAAATAATTAATCACTCTTAGTCCCTGAAACACTTCTCAAATTTGTCGGAAACACAATGAATATACTCATGGCTTTTGTTAATCATCAAAATCAATAATTGGGTCAACAATCTCCCCCTTTTTGATGATGACAAAAACATTGAGTATATGCATGATTAATCAATGAAAGTTCAAAGTATAATTCTCATAGTTAGCTCCCCCTATAACTCAAATTAACATCTTCTCTCCCCTATCATTAAAACTCATAATTAAGTTCATTCAAGGCTTGATACCAATTAATCAAATTCATTCATTCAATGCATAAATTATCTTCTCTCCCCTTTTTTGTTATCAACAAAAAGGTTAAGAAAAGATTCATTTTAAATTAACATCAATCATTCTTTCATAAAATTTAAACATAAGAATCAATAATTTGAACAGAATAATGTTAACTCAAAATTTAATATCAAAGTTCAACTATGATATTCATTGAATACTAAAACATTACAACAAAATGTTCAATATAACATTACATTAAAAGTCAAAACAAACATCAAAATACATCATAAAGCAAACTTAAACTTTAATATCCAAATCTGAGAAGTCTCTTAAGTCTTCTAAGATCTCTCCATTCCTTCTTTTGAATTTTCATAAAGTCATTTAGTCTTTTCAACAAAAGTGCAACAATAATTTTCTCTTGAAGCTCAGCATTGCACTTAGAATATATCAGAATATCCTCCAATGTCCTTAAGTTCTCAAAAATATGCTTAAATCACATTTAGGGCCAGAAGAAAAGGGAAGATTCATCTGTTCACGTCTTCTAAGGAGAAATAATTCTCTTAACCCATAAGTCTATTATCAAATCAATTTTCATTTTAGCTTCATGATCCAAAAATAAAGATCTAACTGCTCCATCTGAATCTTAGAAAAACCAGCAGAGGACTGAACAGAAGCTGAAGGAGCAGGTGTAGGAGCAGAAGGTGTTGGAAGCTGGGGCAGGTGACATATGCCTCACTGAGGGCTCTGCCTCCAAAGTGTGGGCTTCAGTATCCATCTCTCTGCCCTATCATCCATGCTTCCTTTCCTCTCCCATTTCCATTTTTTAATAATCCCATCCGATGAATGTGGCCAAAGTAGTAATCAGTATGTCTTAAGCTTTTCAAGGGCTCATTATCTAAATGCAACTCCTTGGCTTTGAAAAATGGTCAAAATCATGCCATAGGAAGAGATTTCTTCTTCCTCCCACCTCTGCATATACCAAATCATCATCCGGTAGATTGATAGGCTTGCCTGAACATGCATCCATACAAAATATCTCTCAGAAACATAGTCAAACCGGTCTTGGAAACAAAATCCTACTGCAGATGTTGTGTAAAATCTTAAGTCCAAAGGCAATTGATTAGCAAAACTTCTTCAAATCCTTCAAAATTTCTGAAGCCTAGTGGAGATCTATCCTGGGCAAAGAATCCCAGACAAGGGTAATTTCAACAATCTAGAAGAATAGAGGTAAGATGAACCCTCCTCTAACCTAAAGGCCATCATCTCCTCTAGAAATTCTTGTAAAACTCCTTTAACCAAAGCAGGGTAGGTGGGAAGTCCAAGAACAAATTCTCAACCCATCTCGATTTGCTTCCCAATAAAAAATCCCTCATTTCAAACAATTCAAAATCAACCTTTCTTCCCTGGTAATCCTCTAGCTAATCTACCTGAGGAGAAGTAGGAGCAGGAAGCAGGAGGAGAAGTGGAATCCGAGCTGGCGAACGCGGACGAACGGTCCTCTTCCTTTCGCCACAGCTTCCCTTTTTTGGTGCCATTGATCTGGGAATTGGTTTCAGAGATTTAGGTTTGGAGGTTTGGAAAGTTTGGAGAGAGTTTGGAAGATTTGGAATGAAATTCGACTCGTGCCCTAAAAAATCTTGGGACCACGTCGACTCGCGCAAAGTGTGGAGTCGGCTCCCACACACAGAGCACGATCTCGAGTCGACTCGCGAGGGGTCGACTCCTGAGTTTCAGCAAACTCGAGTCGACTCCGATACTCTCGAGTCGGCTCCGAGACATTTCAGAGAAAAAATAAGATTTCAGAGAATCTGAAATTGTCCGAATTATCGGATTAAAAATCATGGATAATCAAATCTTCTAGATAATTTCCTTAAGAGATTTTAAGAAATTGAAAGAACTCTAGATATATTTCCTTAGAGGTTTCAAAATTTATTCAAAGGATTACAAATTCCTAACTCTCCTCTAAGATAACAAAATCTTTCTTCATTTAAAGGTTTAGTAAATATGTCAGCTAATTGTTCTTCAGTGTTTACATAATCAAGACAAATTTCATCATTAGCTACATGTTCTCTTATAAAATGATATCTAATTTCTATGTGTTTTGTTCTTGAATGTTGAATTGGATTTTTAGTTAAATTGATTGCGCTAGTGTTATCACATCTTATGGGTTTTATCAAGTGTGATACCATAGTCTTCAAGTTGTCGCTTAATCCATAGGATTTGCGCACAGCAACTTCCAGCTGCTACATATTCAGCTTCAGTAGTTGATAATGCAACTGAATTTTGCTTTTTGCTAAACCATGTGATTAAGTTACTTCCTAAGAATTGGCATGCACCACTTGTGCTTTTTCTATCTAATTTACATCCAGCATAATCAGAATCTGAATATGCAATTAGGTTTAATGTGGAGTCTCTAGAATACCATAAACCTACATTTTTAGTTCCATTAGATATCTTAAAATTCTTTTAACAGCTATTAAATGTGATTCTTTAGGTTCAGATTGAAATCTAGCACATAAACATACTGAAAACATAATATCTGGTCTACTTGCTGTTAAATAAAGAAGGGATCCGATTATACCTCGATAATACTTTTGATCAACCTTTTTACCTTCTTCATCTTTGTCCAGCTTGCATGAAGGACTCATTGGAGTTCCGAGGGGTTTCATTGTTTCCATACCAAACTTTTTGAGTATTCTCTTGTGTATTTGGTTTGGTTGATAAAGATTCCCTCTTTGCTTTGTTTGATCTGGAGTCCAAGGAAGAAGTTGAGTTCTCCCATCATGCTCATCTCGAATTCTCCCTGCATCAACTTTGCAAATTCTTGACAAGAGAATCGTTAGTAGCACCAAAAATGTCATCTACGTATATTTGTACTACAAGTAAATCTTTACTTTTCTTTTCAAAAAAGTTTTATCAACATTTCCTCTTGTAAAATCATTTTCTATTAAGAATTTACTTAACCTATCATACCAAGCTCTAGGTGCTTGTTTCAAACCATATAAAGCTTTGTGCAATTTAAAAACGTGATTTGAAATTCGTGATCTTCAAAACCTGGTGGTTGTTCTACATAAACTTCTTCATTTATAAATCCATTTAAAAATGCGCTTTTTACATCCATTTGAAATAAGTTAAAATTCATATGACATGCAAATGCAAGTAATAGCCTAATGGCTTCTAATCTAGCTACAGGTGCAAAGGTTTCATCAAAATCAATACCTTCCTCTTGATTATATCCTTTAGCAACCAATCTAGCTTTGTTTCTAATTACTATGCCATTTTCATCTAGTTTATTTCTAAAAACCATTTTGATCCTATTACTGAATGATTTTTAGGTCTTTCAACTAAAGTCCAAACATTATTTCTTGTAAATTGATTTAGTTCTTCTTGCATTGCTAACATCCAATTATTATCTTTTTCAGCTTCTTCTATAGTTTTAGGTTCAATTTGTGATACAAATGCAAGATGATTACTAATATTTCTCATATATGATCTAGTTCTTATTCCTTGAGATGGATCACCTATAATCAATTCCTTAGGATGACTATGAGCATATCTCCAGTCTCTTGGAAGATCTATATCATTATGATCAATATTGACATCATCGTCCTTATGTGAATCATCATCTTTAGCTTCTTGTCATGATCAGAAGATACTTCAATATTAAGTTTTTCAAGATCTTTTTCAATTATGTTTGTATCTTCCTCATCATCAATCTTTTCAGAACCAGATGCTAAAGATTCATCAAAAACTACATGAATGGATTCTTCAACTAAGGTTTTCTTGTTAAAGATCTATATGCTTTACTAGTTGTTGAATATCCTAAAAATTCCTTCATCAGATTTAGCATCAAATTTTCCTAAGTTGTTTTTACCATTATTATGAATGAAACATTTACATCCAAATGCATGAAAGTATTTTATATTTGGTTTTCTTTCATTCCATAATTCATAAGGTGTTTTCTTTAATATTGGTCTTATTAAAGCTCTATTTAAGATGTAACATGCTGTGTTAATTGCTTCCGCCCAAAAATACTTTGGTAGTTGCTTTTCGCATAGCATGGTACGGGCCATGTCTTCTAGAGTCCTATTTTTCTTTCAACTACACCATTTTGTTGTGGAGTCCTAGGGGCTGAAAAATTATGATTAATTCCATTTTCAGAAAAAACTTTCAAATAAGTGATTTTCAAATTCTGTTCCATGATCACTTCTTAGAGATACTATAGTAGTGTTTTTCTCATTTGTGACTTTCTTGAAGAATTTCAGGAATATCGAGAAAGTCTCATCTTTGTGAGCTAAAAACATTACCCAAGTATATCTAGAATAATCATCTACAATCACTAGACCATATTTCTTTCCTCCTAGACTTGTGGTTCTAGTTGGTCCAAAAAGGTCCATGTGAAGTAGCTCTAAGTGCCCTAGAAGTTGAAACAACATTTTTAGATTTGAAAGAACTTCTAGTTTGTTTTCCAAATTGACATGCATCACATATTTTATTATTTTCAAAATCTAGTTTAGGTAATCCTTTAACTAAATCCATTTTAATTAGTTTTGAAATAAGGTGTGTGCTTGCATGACCTAATCTACGATGCCACAACCAACTAATTTCATTTATGTTAGCATTGTCAGCAATTAAGCAATGATCACTCAAGATAATTTTTCTAAATCAACTAAGTAACATTGCCATGTCTATAACCAGTAAATACAATGCTATCATCAATAGAATTAGTTACAGTGCATATAGAAGATTTAAATGAAACATTAAAGTTTATCACATAATTGGCTTATACTAATTAGATTATGCTTCAAACCATCAACATAAAGTACATTATCAATAAATGTAGATGGAGTTATGCGAACTTTACCAAGGCCCATAATTTGACCTTTACCGTTATCGCCAAACGTCACAACTCCACCTTTCTTTCTTCTAGGGTGATGAATTCATCTTTGTCACCCGTCATATGTCTTGAGCAGCCACTATCAAGGTACCACTTTTTCTTTGATCTTTTGGCTACAAGACATTCCTGCAATATAATCAAACTTATGTTTAGGTACCCAAGCTTTCTTGGGTCCTTCATGGTTAGTAGCAATAAAAATTGTTCCTTTCGGAACCCATATTTTCTTTTTTAATATTTAACTTGTTGTTATTTTTTTTGCATTCAAATTTATGACCTTTTTCATTGCATTAACAAAACATATTTTTGGTTGTTTTTATAAAAAATTCTTTAAAATTTTTGTTTCATGTAGGTTATATCCTAAACCGCTTTGTCAAAAACAGCTTTTTGATTATCTAAAATCAATTTAATTTTTTGAGCTTAGTAATTTCTCAACAATATCTTTATACTTTTTAACTTCTTTCTTTAAAAATTTTTCATTGAATTGATTCTTTTTCTTTTAGAAAATTTCTTTTCAGCTTTTAAATCTTTAATTTCAAGAGTTAATTCATTTTTCTCTTTAAGAAGATTTAAATTTTTAGTTTTTAAGATTTATTTTTCTTTTTTAAAATTTTGAAGTCACTAACTTCATTAAATGCTCATAAATTCATCAAAATAAATCATAAGTTTCAGAACTTACCTCATCATCGTTTGCCATAAAGCAAATGTTTGCAACTTCTTTTTGTTTCTCCTTGAAGAGGATATTCGCTATCACTCCATGTTGCAACATATGCCTTCTTCTTCTTCTTGTAACCCTTCTTTAATTGAGGACACTCATATCTGAAATGCCCTGGCTTTTACACTCATAACATGTCAAGGGTTCTTTTTCTTTTTCTTTGTCCTTCTCTTTTCCTTTTCTCCTTCCATTTTTGTTCCAACTTTTTCTTATGGAAGGGTCTCCTTTGCATAAATTTCTTAAATTTCTTGCAAGAGAGCTTTCATCATCATCATCATCATCCTCACTGCTGCTTTCTTCAATTTCTGCAGCCTTAAGGGCATGGTTCTTCTTCTTGTATCTTCCTCTTGATGTTGCTTCATTGTCAGCTCATGGGTCATTAAGGATCCAAGAGCTCCTCTAAGGTAGAGCATTGAGGTCTTTGGCTTCTTGGATTGCAGTCACCTTGGCTTCCATGATCTTGGAAGTGACCTAAGAATTTTGCACCAATTCAGAATTAGTATAAATTTTACCAAGACTTTTTAAACCATTCACAATATCAGTGAATCTAGTGTACATGCATGTGATGGTTTCAGTTTGTTCCATGCTAAACAATTCATATTTATGACTAAAATATTAATTTTAGATTCTTTAACTTGATTAGTACCCTCATGGGTAACTTCTAATCTATCCCAAATTTCTTTTGCGGAATTACAAGTAGAGATTCGGTTAAATCATTAGCATCTAAGAACAATATAAAACATTCATGGCTTTAGCATTGAGCTGAGCCATTTTCCTATCATGTTCATTCCAATCCCTTTCGGGCTTAGGAACAATGGAACCATCTACAATGTGTGTGGGTGTGCTAGGTCCATTAGTGATGACACCCACAATTCATAATCAAAGCTTGAATGAAAATCCTCATTCTTGCTTTCCAATATGAATAGTTGTGCCATTAAACAAGGGAGGTCAATTAGTAGATTGACCTTCAGAAAATGACGATCCAGCTTGAGCTGCCATTTGGATCTTTAACTCTTGATCGTTAGATCAAATTTAAATGAAAACAAGCTCTGATACCAAATTGTCATGGCCCATGATGGCAACCCAAGAGGGGAGGGGGTGATCACCAATGAGGGGAATGCAAAAACCCTTTTGAAAAAATTGACTCTTTGAAAATAATTAGATTGATGTGAAAGTGAGTAAACTGAATTAATTAAAGCTAACCACAAATAGGAAGATATATAGAGAGAGAAAGTGCACGGCAAACACAAAGATTTTATAGTGGTTCGGTGTATCCACACCTACGTCCACTCCCAAGCATACTTGGGTCCACACTATAATCCCACTGATTACAGTCGAGTTGTTTTACAAGCTCACAACTTCAACTTGTTGTTTTACCCGGGATCACAACGAACCCAGCCGGTTTTTCCGAGCTCACAAGCACACAACCCAAACCCAAGCTAACCTTAGCTTGTCCCGAGATAAACTACCTCCACTAATTTAATCCCCATGATTGAATTAGCAAACAATAATTTAGAAATAATGTTTAAAATAAAAAGCTCCTCAAATGAGCAAATATGCAATTTAAATAGACAAGGATTAGAAAAGCCTGTTTGAAGCGAATTGAATGTGAGCTTTTCTTCTTTTTTCTTTTCTCTTCTCTTTTGAATGGTTGAATCAAGCTTCAGATCTGATTCTTCACAGAAATTTGTTGTAGAGAAGTTGAAGAAAAAGGGGCTTTTGAGCTTCTTCTTTTCTTTAAAAATCCTCTGAAATTGATCTTTGAAGGCTTTGGATTTCTTTTGAATCTCTCTTCAGATAATAGGTGTGGATTCAGAGATTTCTCTTTGAAAATTTCTCTCTTTTTCACTTGATTTTTCTGATTTTCTCTTGATTTTTCTTCTCCCTTTTTTTTTAAACGAACGGATGTCCTCTTTTATAGATTTCTTAATCCAAGATTAGATGAGAAAATAGCCGTTACAAGGTACTTGGATTGCTTCTACACATAAAGAAATATAGCAATTAGAGATTAGGTGGAAAAATATTACCGTTAGAGTCCGTTCTGATAATTTAAAAATCCGTTCCTAACAGTTAGAGTCGGCTCCAACTTTGCATGTGTCGGCTCCAAGACGAGTTTCCAAAATGGTAATAAAAAGTTCGTTGGGGAGTCAGCTATGAAAAAGTGATGTGTCGGCTCGGCGCATTCAGGTGTCGGCTCCAATATCTGAGGGTGTCGACTCTAACGATGTCTTAAAAATACGCTCTATGTTCTCAGGTTAGAGTCGGCTCCAGAAATTTCAGGTGTCAGCTCCCGAACTCCAGGTGTTGGCTCCAAAAACTGACGCAGAAAGCACTCTCTGTATCTCAGGTTAGAGTCGGCTCCATAGTTTCAGGTGTCGACTCCAAACCGTACCAAAAACTTAGAATTGTTCTGATACACCCTGGTGTCGGCTCCAGACACAGTGGGTGTCGACTCCAAGTTCTGAACTTAAATATTTTTTATTTAAGACTCAATTCAAAACTGATTTTGTGTATCATTTAAATAATTAATCACTCTTAGTCCCTGAAACACTTCTCAAATTTATCATAAACACAATGAATATACTCATGGCTTTTGTTAGTCATCAAAATCAATAATTTGGTCAACAGGGCGTCTCCACGCCGAACCGAGTGGT
Organism: Calamus simplicifolius; assembly: GCA_900491605.1. Classification (NCBI taxonomy): domain Eukaryota; kingdom Viridiplantae; phylum Streptophyta; class Magnoliopsida; order Arecales; family Arecaceae; genus Calamus; species Calamus simplicifolius. The sequence goes on from UESW01004375.1 coordinate 757,276, forward strand.
GTCCCATTAGCCGCATATCCGCTGAGCTCCTTTAGACATCAGGCCCTTAGCTTCGAAGGTGAGTCAGACATAATATTTGGAAATTTTTTTATTATTATCAGCCGAAAGGGTACATCATTAATAATATCGGCAGAGGTTGTTTGCATTCCAGGTAGTGGGATAGGCTGTCCATCGAGTTCTTCGATCCAGTAAGCTCCTCGGTGAAGGACTTCGGTGATGCGATAAGGCCCCTCCCAATTTGGAGACAGTTTGCCCCCCTCCGTTGGCTTGGACACCTCGGCCTTTCTGAGGCTCAGATCTCAGGGCAAAATATCTCGAGATGGACCCGAGCGTTGTAATACTTGGTCACTCGTTGGCAGAATGTGGCCATCCTGAGCCGCGCCTGGTCGCACGCCTCATCAATGAAGTCGAGGTTGACTCTCAGCTGCGTAGAGTTATCCTTCTCATGGTACGACTCCACTCGAAGGCTCGGAAGACCGATCTCGATGGGGAGGACTGCCTTGGATCCAAAGATGAGGCTAAAGGGGATCTCTCCCGTTGGGGCCCTTGGAGTCGTGTGGTATGCCCATAGTATGCTTGGAAGCTCCTCCACCCATCTGCCCTTAGACCCATCCAATTAGGTTCTAAGCCCCTAGAGGATGGTCTGATTTATGACCTTGGCCTCTTCGTTGGTATGTGGATGACCGACAAAGGTAAACCGGTGGTAGATGTTTAGCTCAGTGCAGAATGTCTTGAATGTGGCATTGTCGAACTGTTGGCCATTATCGGTGATGAAGGTGTGGGGTAGTCCGAAACGGCATATGATGGTTTTTCAGAAGAAAGACTTGACTTTGCTTTCGGTGATCTTAGCCAGTGCCTCGACTTCATCCCACTTGGTGAAGTAGTCGATGGCGACAAGTAAGAATTTTTGCTGACTCGAAGCCGGGGGGAATGGCCCAAGGATGTCCATTCCCCACTAGGCGAAGGGCCATAGGGCCGAGAGAGGACTCAGCGTGGCAGCCAGTTATCGTTGGATGTGGGTGTGCCATTAGCAGCCATCACACTTACGGACCAGCTCAGTGGCATCCTTCCTCATGGTGAGCCAATAATATCCTTGGTGGAAAGCCTTCTGTGCCAGCGATCTGCCCCCCAGGTGGTCCCCGCATATGCCTCCATGTATCTCTCTAAGGATGTAGTCGGCATCTACATGACCGACACACTTGAGGAGGAGTAGGAGAATGACATTTTATACAGCCATCCGCTAGCAAAGTGAATTTGAGGACCTTCATTTGAGCAGTCGGGCCTCCTCACGGTTAGTAGGAAGGGTGTTGTCGGTGAGGTAGCGGATGTAGGCATCCATCCATGTCGGCTCCTGTGCGACCAAGAGGACTTCTTCTTTGTCTTCAATGGTGGGCCTTTCCAAGTGCTTGATGTAGGTGCTCCCAGGACGTTGTTCGCCGAGGTGGCCAGCCAGGAAAGGATATCGGCCTTGGTGTTCTCGCTTCGGAGGATGTAACTGATGCTAAAGAACATCAGTAAGGAGGTCAGGAGTCGAACCTTCTCCAAGTATCATGAGATGATGGGATCCTGCGCCTCATACTCCCTGTTGATTTGTCCGAAGACGAGCTAGGAATCGGTGAAGGTTCTGAGATGCTTCATCCTAAGCTCCTAGGCGAGTCTCACCCTAGCCATCACGGCCTCATACTCGGCTTGATTGTTTGTGGCTTTGAAGAGGAACCAAAGGGCATATTGCACCTTCTCACCCTCTGAACCCGCAAGGATGAGACTGGCTCCACTACCTTAAGAGTTTGATGTGCCGTCCACGTGGAGGATCTAGACTTTCCACACATCCTCGAGCTCAGCATCTGGTCGCATCAGTGGAGGTTCTTCTACCTGCTCCTCGGTCCAAGTGCACTCGACTAAGAAGTCAGCTAAGACTTGGGACTTCAGAGCCGGCCTTGCTTAGAATGAGAGGTTGAGCTCTCCTAACTTGATCGCCTATTTGGATAACTGGTCCAAGGTGTCAGGATGGGCTAGAATAGCCTTAAGAGGTTGGTCCGTGAGAACCATGATGGGGTGAGCTTGGAAATATGGCCTGAAGCGTTGAGCAAAGATGATTAGGGAAAAAATAATTTTCTGGGTTGTGGAGTACCTGACCTCGGCATCATGGAGTACTTTGCTCGCATAGTAGATGGGCTTCTGAGTTTCGTCGACATTGAGGCATACTAGGACGGAGCTAACGGCCTCCGAGGAGGTGGCGAGGTAGGGGAAAAGACTCTCCCCGTCCCTCGGCTTCGACAGCAACAGTGGGGTAGATAGGAATGCCTTCAGCTCTTGAAAGGCTCTTTGGCAATCTTCCGTCCACTCGAACCCGTTCACCTTGTGCAGGGCCTTGAAGAAAGGCAGACATCTCTCGGCCGACTTGGAGAGAAAATGGCTCAGGCCGCCACCCTCCAAGTGAGCTGTTGCACTTCTTTCTTGTTAGCCGGTGGCCTCATGTGAAGGATGGCATTAATCTTCTCCAAGTTTGCCTCAATCTCACACTGCATCACCATGAAGCTTAGGAACTTCCCTGTTGTGACCCCGAAAGCACACTTTTGCGGGTTCAGCTTTACTTGGTAATGACTGAGATTATTGAAGGTCTCCTCTAGGTCAGAGACATGGTCGGAGTTATGGATGCTTTTTGTCAGCATGTCATCCACGTACACTTCCATGTTCTGTCCGAGTTGGTCTTTAAAGACCTTGTTCATTAGTCTCTGGTAAGTTGCCTCTACATTTTTTAGGCCGAAAGGCATTATCTCGTAGCAGTAGATGTCCTTCTTGGTCACGAAAGAGGTATGCTCTTCGTTCTTTGGGTCCATCTTTATTTGATTGTACCCGAAGAAAGCATCCATAAAGCTGAGGAACTCATGACAGACGTGGAATCCATCATCTGATCAATCCGAGGCAGTGGAAAGCTGTCCTTTGTGCATGCTTATTGGGGTTGGTGAAGTCGATGCAGATCCTTCAGCTTTCATTAGCCTTGCGGACCATCACTACGTAGGCCAACCAATCCGGATAGTGTGCTTCCCAGATGTGGCTAGTAGCGAGCAGCTTGTTGACTTCTTCGTCAATGGCTTTTTATCGCTTAGGGCAAAACTTCTCTTTCTTTAGCAGATCAGGCAATACTTTGGCTCAATGTTGAGCTTGTCGGTGATTACTTCCGATGGTATGCCGGGCATGTCCGATGCAGACCAGGTGAAGATATCCAAATTGGTCGCAGGAAGGCTAAGAGGCGATCCTGTCCTTCGCAAGAAGTTCACCAACCTGCACCATCCATGTCGGATCGTCTTCAAGTGGAAAAGTCAGTAGCCGCTCAGCCGGCTCTCCTCCTTTGTTGGGTTCCCTAGGATCAGGTGCCCCTGGGTCCGATGCAACCACTGCCTCTTGAGGACTTGAAGCCACATGATAGCATAGCAGGACCAGGCTGGTCTCCCCTTGCATCTTGCCGATCTCGCTACTGGTTGGGAATCTGATGAGCAACTGCTTGGTGGAGATGACCGCATCGAAGAGGTTTAGGCCGGGTCAGCTGAGGATGGCGTTGTATGCCAAAGGCACTCGGACGACCAGAAACTTCATCAGGACCGTGCTTTGACACGGCGATGTTTCGGCCATCACCGAGAGGGTAATCTCACCTTCCACCCTTACCGAGTCGCCTGTGAAACCGATCAAAGGTGTTTCCACTGATCTGAGGGAGCTGGAAGATAAATTCATCCGATCAAATGCATCATAGGTAATGATGTCAGCCGAGCTTCCACTATCAACTAGGATTCGTTTTACAGGGTGCTTGGGAATCGTCATTGAAACGATGACGCCATCATTGTTTACATTGCCAATCCCAGCTAATTCCCTTTTAGGAAAAGAGATTACATTATCTAACTCCCTGTTCCCCCTCGGCCTCTTGGACGTAGAGCCCACTCCCCAGAAAACCATTCCCATGGTCTTCTCCGTTGGGGCGTTGTCGATATTGGCCTGAGCAGGCGAGGCTCTATCAGCGCTGGAATAGCCGGGGTCCCTTTTGGACATATTTTCTGAGGTAGCCCCTCTGGATGAGTTCCTCGATGGCATGCTTTAGGCTATAAAAGTTCTCGGTGTTGTGGCCATAGTCTCAGTGGAAACAGCAGTAACGACTCTTGTCATGGGGAGCTCCTTTCTTTATTGGAGGGGGTACTGAAAGTATGGCTCGCCCTTGATCTCCATGAGAATGTGAGAGCGAGGGCGAGGAGAGGATGAGTTCATCTTCTCTGGGGGCGAGACTCTGACACCTGTCATCTGGGCGACACGGTGGCTCGGGCTTTTTTGGAGCGAGAGGGTCTGCTTGGCAACGAGCGAGCAGACCTCCTGCCGAATCCCCCATCAGACTCCTTGCAGGTAGAGTTGGCTTCGTTGGCGCGATATATTTCTGTGCGCGAAGCAGGAGTTCGAAGTAGGAGCTGGGTAGCTTCTTGTCAAGAGAGAAAGTAAAACAGGAAGATGGAGTCTCCGTTTTAATGCCAAAGTCAACACTACATTGTCGAGATGATAGGCTTCGAGGGCAGCCATTTTGAAACGGGCCACGAAGTCTCTAAGAGACTTTCCCTCCTTTTGATGGATGGAGAAAAGACTATCCTCTACCCAGGAAATCCTCCGACAAGCATCGAAGTGTGCCAAAAAGATCCTTTCCAACTGTCGAAAGGAGTCTATGCTGTGGGGGTTAGGCGGGAGTGCCAGGCGCGGGTGGCCTTCCCAGGGTGGCAGGAAAGGCCTTGCAGAGGAGGGTATCGGTAGCCCCTTGGACTTGCATGAGAGCCTTGTAGCTCTCTAGGTGATCGAGTGGATCCGTTGTACCATCATACGGATCCAGTTGAGGAAGACGAAATCTAGAGGAACAGACTCCTCCAAGATATGGCGAGTGAAGGAGGACGAGTATCGTAGTACACTTCCAGCTGGTTGTTGTTTTTTTTTTTTTTTTGCTGAGATCCTTAAGTCGCTGGTGGTATTCGTCCAAGCGCTTCTTTGTTTGGTGATTGATGGTTGAAATCTTCCTTGATGATTCGGAAGAAGAAGAAGAAGAGGGGGAAGAGCGTGGGTAGTGATTCCTCCTCTTGGGCTCTTCCCGACGCCATCGCTCTGGGGAGGAGTCATCCGAGCTGCAGATGGGGGAGCGCGACCTCTTGAGAGTCTTCCTGTGGCATCCTCTGGGCGAGGCATGATGGTGGCGAGCCTCTCCTGAGGAGGTCTCCCCCGAGAGGATTATTGGCTAGCTGGTGCATCTGCCGCAGGCGGTGTAGAAGGCTTGGGCTGGTGTTGGGTGGCCATAAACTGCTGCTCCTGCAGTCCGTGAACCATCATAGTTAGAGTATGGACCTGTCAAGTGAGCGCGACCAGTTGCTCGTCTTGAGCGGCCGTAGTTGGTAGCGCGGGAGTAACCGAAGGATTAGCAGCAGAAGGGTTAATCTCTTGCTGCTCTGCCGATTGAAGGTGCCCCCCAGCGCGGCTGACGGAAGCCTCCCGAGCATGCATCACTGCCATTGTCAATGTAAAGAAAAAGAAGGCTTGTAGCTTGGTGTCATAGAGCTCTGCTCTTTCCCCCTTTCCTGGTGCGCCAATCTGATGATGCCCGGTCACTGGTAACAAACGTCAGAGGGCTCTGTGAGAGACTGCAAAAAGTTTCGGGACCGGAGGTTACTCTGGCGAGGACCCTCCGACGAGCAAGTCAGTGACTGAAGTCACAACCATAAGCTTGTGAAAGCTCGTAAAGGGAAGGCTCAGAGATTGGGATGTTCTCCGAGTGTTTTGGGTGTGCTCAGTGTATCTTACCTTGCCCAGATCCTTCTTACCTTTTAAGGACCCTTGGTTTTCGTCTGAAGATTAGCCACATGGGAGTCCGTGGAGAAGAATGTCTGCTAAACTCATGGTGATTACGTGAGTTCGGACATGGTTAGTGGGCATGGTCCTATCGGGCGCATGGGTCAGATAGTTGGTGGGCCTGGTCCCATCGGGCGCATGGATCAGGTGGTTGGTGGGCTTGATCCCATCGGGCACGTGGGTAAGGTAGTTGGTGGGCCTGATTTCGTCGGGCTCATGGGTCAGGTGGTTGGTGTGCTTTGGCTCACGTGGGGGCCACGTGGGCATTGCGGAGCGGGGCCGCTGAAGAGCGAGGCCACTTTGGAGAAGTGGGGCCATCGAGGCCGTCATGGAGAAGCGGGAGCGGGGCGCTTTGGAGAGAAGGGACCGCCGAGGCCGCCTTAGAGAAGCGGGGGCCGCTTTGGAGAAGAGGGGCCGCCGAAGTTATCTTGGAGAAGCAGAGGCCGCTGAGGAGCAAGATCGCTTTGGAGAAGAGGGCCGCCGAGGCCACCTTGGAGAAGCGAAGGCCGCTGAAGAGCGGAGGCTACCTTGGAGAAGCGAAGGTCGTCTTGATTTCTGTCATCAGTTAGCCCTATCCTTAGCACTTACGTGGCACCACTGGCCATATCAATAACTAAATTAATCTCTCACAAAAAAAAAAAAAACAACCATAAGCATTAGGATTCACCAGTTTAACTAAGGCAGCAAGAAAATTAGATTGCAGAGCATTTGAAGCTAACCAATTGACCACCAAGTTGCCTTCTCTGTCAATATAAGAAGTCTTGGAAGATAAAATTGGTCCCTTAAGCTACCATATATCTTTGAACAAAGAATTAGATTGATGAGTATGACATTGATCTAATAATAATCCACTTAAACATAATAATTAACAAGTCCTCTTCCAACTATACTAGAGCAGTATGGAATTTAAAAATTATCGTACATCAACTCTTCCAAGAATAACACAAATTGAACCATCCCTATAACCTCTACTAACAAAAGTGGCAGCAACCGTAGAACAATTTACAACATTATTTCCTTTATGTAATGCCCTACTATAATAACAGAAAAAATATTGTTATTCAAATTTTTGCTATTAATTAACTCAAGCAAACTTCTAGGATTTTGAAACTGCTGTAATGGGCTATATATATATATATATATATATATATGATAGGTGAAGAAAAATTAGAGCGGGTTTGGTTTTCAAGAAATTCTTATTTATATAAAAAAAAAAATATTTATAAAATATATTTGGTGATTAAAAATTATGATTTTTTTAAGAAAAATAATTTTAAAATAACAAAAACTAGAAAAAGCTTCAAAATATTTTATCTTTTTCATCAAAAAAAAAAAGGCAAAGAAAATAAGTTTTATCCTCATCAATCAACGATGTATTTTTAGGAAATAAAAATAAAAATAGAAAACATCCCAAAAACTTAAAGGCGGTCTTATTCTTTAAATAATAAATTGAAGTGGTGATGGTTTTATTTATTTATTTATTTATTCTCAGCATGGAATGGGAAGAGAATTGACTTATAGTTTATACAACAACCATGACTAGCGCTTAGACTTTGGAAAGTGGAAAAATGGAGGCCATTTTAAGTGCCCACCACGCCCGATGTAACGTTCAAAATTTGACCACCAGGTCGAGGTACAAGCGCACGCGGTTTCTTCAACCAGGCCTCGACTTCGTGGCTAAAACTATAGTCTATAAGAAGCGAGCGCGTGGAGGCACGAGAAGAGCGATTCAAATACGGGGGTACTTCCATGACAAGGAACATGTCGACGGGTAGACCGACATGACCGAGTTGGTAAAAATTTCGGCTTGTTCAAACGCTCAATCGTCTCTTTTGGATGTCAGAATGGAGATGCTTTTGAATTCTTGCTTCGGATTGCTGCAAAGAAGTTTTGAGACCGGAAAGGATTTCTGATGGGACCCTTCGACGGCCAAGTTAGTGACTGAAGTAACAGCTAAAAAGGGCTTGAGTGAGCCCTTTTTAGTGTAGAAAGAGGAATCTTAGGAGGAGGGATTCCTTCCTGGATGCTGAGATGGCGATTTTGGGGGTTATCGCGCATACCTGTTTACTAGGTGGATTCACCTTTTTATAGGGGTTGATCCTGGCATGATCACATGGGATTGCGTGGGTCGGTTGTTGGGTAGTGGGTCCTGTCCCATCAGCCGGCGGGGCTGTTGAGTTGTTGGATCTGGCGCTGTCGGGCGGCACGCGTCTGGCGTTGTCGGGCGGCACGCATCAGAGAGGCGGTTTCTTGAACCGCTGGGGCTGATATGGCGGGAACTAGGGAATCCCGTCTTATCAGGGCCGAGCCGGGTCGACCCGAGATGGCTGGGGCCCATCCCGCTAGCAAGACAGTACCGGGACGGACCGAATCGGTGGACTTGGCGATGCCGGGACCGAGACGGGCTGACCAGGGATGGCCTTGGCCGACTCGGTGGAACTGGAGACGCCAGGGCCGAGTCGGGCCGGCCGAGGATGGCCCTGGCCGACTCGGCGGGACTGGAGACGCCGGGGCCGAGTCGGGCCGGCCGGGGATGGCCCTGGCCGACTCGGTGGGACTGGAGACGCCGGGGCCGAGTCGGGCCGGCCGGGGATGGCCTTGGCCGACTCGGCGGGACTGGAGACGTGGAGAAAGTGTCGGGGGCGACTTGCTTGGAAGTAGGGGCCGGCTAGGAAGATGCCGGGGCCGTCTGCGAAGTGCCGGGGCCGACTGGGAAGTGCCGGGGCCACCGGAAGTGCCGGGGCCGCCTAGCTTGGAGGCGTCGGGGGCCGGCTAGGAGAGTGCGGGCCGCCTGGGAAGGTGCCGGGGCCGGCTAGCTTGGACACGCTGGGGCCGGCTGGGAAGATGCTGGGGGCGCCTGGGAGGTGCCGGGGCCGCTAGCTTGGAGATCGGGGCCGGCTAGGAGAGTGCTGAGGCCGGCTAGGAAGTTGCCGGGCCGCTTGGGAAGGTGCCGGGGCCGCCTAGCTTGGAGACGTAGGGGGCCGCCCAGCTTGGAGGTGCCGGCCTTGGAGGTGTCGGCCTTTGGGGTGCCGGCCTTGGAGCTGCCGTCTTGGGGCCGTCGGTCATAGAGCCATCGGTTATGGAGCCATCGGTCTTGGAGGTGTCGGCCTTTGGGGCCATCGGTCTTGGAGCCGTCGGTCTTGGAGGTGTCGGCCTTTGGGCCGTTGATCTTGGAGCCGTCGATCTTGGAGCCATCGCCTTTGGGGCCGTCGGCCTTGAAGGTGCCGGTCTTGGAGATGCGGTCTTGGGGCCGTCGATCATGGAGCCGTCGGTCTTGGAGGTGTCAGCCTTTGAGGCCATCGATCTTGGAGCCATCGGTCTTGGAGGTGTCGGCCTTTGGGGCCGTCGGTCTTGGAGGTGCCGGTCTTGGAGGTGTCGGCCTTTGGGGCCGTCGGTCTTGGAGCCGTCGACCTTTGGGGCCATCGGTCTTGGAGGTGTCGGCCTTTGGGGCCATCCAAAAAAAAATTTTATTCTCCATGGGGTCAACTGGCTCCATCAAATGCCCCCATACTCCTTGAGCTTGCGTGCCCTGCATCAGCTAAGCGAAAGGAGTGTAGAACTTCAAGAAATTTTTTGGAGGCAAATTGATTACCTCACGCCCGCCACTGAAAGCAGCGTATGCTAACTTTTTTGGGGGGACGCTCGTCAGTTAGCCGTTGAGGCTAAGATGAAGCCGATGAGGAAAAGTTGAGGCCGTCGAGAACCTTTTGAACCCGGAGGGTGACCAGAGGGTGCTTGGGCCAGGCTCAGGTGCCTCTTTCTTTAAAGAGATTGGTCTCCTTCTGCAGGGTTGATCTGCCCCCCCAGGAAACTCTGTTGATTGGAATCCGCAGGTCTTGAGCTTGAGGGTGCCGACACGGGCCGGTCTTGGGTGCCGACACGGAGACCGGTCTTTGGTGCCGACGGGTCGGTCTTTGTTGCCGATGCAGAGTCGGTCTTTGTTGGTTTTCCTGTAACGCATTCAGACACTAATGAAAAGAAACTTTTTTCCCAGTGTAGTATACTTAGCTCTTTCGTAGCTGTTTGCCTTCGCGGGTCTTTGGTGCCGACGCGGAGTTGGACTTTGTTGGTTTTCCTGTAACACATTCAGATACTAATGAAAAGAAACTTTTTTCTTAGTGTAGTATACTTAGCTTTTTTGCAGCTGTTTGCCTTCGTGGTCTTTGGTGCCGACGCGGAGTCGGTCTTTGTTGCCGACGCGGAGTCGGTCTTTGTTGCCGATGCGGAGTCGGTCTTTGTGCCGATGCGGAGTCGGTCTTTGTGCCGATGCGGAGTCGGTCTTTGTTGCCGACGCGGAGTCGTCTTTGGTGCCTGGCTGGCCCAGGGCTTTTTGACGCCAAAGCGAGGTTGGCCTTAGATGTTGATGCAAGGTAGGCCTTCCCTGCATGACATTTTTAAGTATTAATGAAAGAAAACCGTCTTAAGTGCGGTGTACTTAGCTTTTGTAGCGAGCGGATCACTAGCCCACTGGTGCAGCTATCGTGGGCGACATGAGAGGCTTGGGTGCCGCTGAGTGGCCCCCGAGCATTGCTTCTGCATTCATGAACTGCTACTTTCAAAGCTTGATCTTACCGGAGCCGTGGTCGGGGGACCACGGCCGCTTGGGGGGCTCGTAGCGAGGCTTCCTAGGGGAAGCTGGGCGTCGGCTGGTCTCGCGCCGACCAGCCTCCCGTCGAGGGGAACCTCCTCTCGCTGACTGCTGACTGGCGGGGGGAGCGGTTTGGTGCTGAGTGGCCACGGACTACTGCTGCTGGAGCCCGTGAACCATGGCGGTGAGATTCTGGACTTGCTGGAAGAGGGTTGCCAGCTGCTCCGCTGTTTGGACAGCGGTCCGGCGGTGGGCCGGCAACGGAGGGTTGGTAGCAGGGGGATCGGCCTCCTGCTGCCTAGCTGGCGGGAGGAGCCCCGCCGGACAGCTGACAAAGGCATCCTGAGCTCGCGTCACCACCATGGCTTCTGGAAGAAGAGAGGGGACGAAAGATGTAGCTCAGGGAGAACGTTCGCTACTTTTTCTTATCCTCCTACCTGGCGTGCCAATCTGATGACGCTCAATCACCTCTCCTGGACGTCGGGAACGGAGGCGCTTCTCGAATCCTCGCTTCGCCGGGTTGCCTGCAAAGAAGTCCCGGACCGGAGGGGGTCTCCGGCGGGACCCTCCGACGGCCAAGTTAGTGACTGAGGTCACAGCTGAAGAAGGGCTCGAGTGAGCCCTTTTTAGTGTAGAAAGAGGGGTCTCAGGGAGGAGGGATTCCTTCCTGGATGCTGAGATGGCGATTTTGGGGGTTATCGCGCATACCTGTTTACTGGGTGGATTCACCTTTTTATAGGGGTTGATCCTGGAATGATCACGTGGGATTGCGTGAGGTCGGTTGTTGGGTAGGTGGGTCCTGTCCCATCAGCCGCAGGGCTGTTGAGTTATCGGATCTGGCTGTCGGGTGGCGCATCTGGCGTTGTCGGGCGCGCATCAGAGAGGCGGTTTCTTGAACGCTGGGGCTGATCTGGCGGGAACTGTGGAATCCCGTCTTATCAGGGCCGAGCCGGGTCGACCCGAGATGGCTGAAGCCCATCCCGCTGGCAAGGCAGTGCCGGGGCGGGGCCGAATCGGTGGACTTGGCGACGCCGGGGCCGAGACGGGCCGCCAAGGATGGCCTTGGCCGACTCGGCGGAACTGGAGACGCCGGGCCGATTCAGGCCGGCCGGGGATGGCCCTGGCCGACTCGGCGGGACTGGAGATGCCGGGGCCGAGTCGGGCCGGCCGGGGATGGCCTGGCCGACTCGGCGGGACTGGAGATGCCGGGGCCGAGTCGGGCTGGCCGGGGATGGCCTTGGCCGACTCGGCGAGACTGGAGATGCCGGGGCCGAGTCGGGCCGGCCAGGATGGCCTTGGCCGACTCGGTGGGACTGGAGACGGGGGCCGAGTCGGGCCGGCCGGGGATGGCCTTGGCCGACTCGGTGGGACTGGAGATGCCGGGGCCGAGTCGGGCCGGCCTGGGATGGCCTTGGCCGACTCGGCAGGACTGGAGAGGCCAGGGCCGAGTCGGGCCGGCCGGGGATGGCCTTGGCCGACTCGGCGGGATTGGAGGCCGGGGCTGAGTCGGGCCAGCCGGGGATGGCCTTGGCCGACTCGGCGGGACTGGAGACGTGGAGAAAGTGTCGGGGCCGACTTGCTTGGAGAAGTAAGGGCCGGCTAGGAAGATGCGGGGCCGTCTGCGAAGTGCAGGGGCCGGCTGGGAAGTGCCGGGGCCGATCGGGAAGTGCCGGGGCCGCCTAGCTTGGAGGTGTCGGGGGCCGGCTAGGAGAGTGCGGGGCCGGCAGCTTGGACACGCCGGGGCCGGCTGGGAAGATGCCGGGGGCACCTGGGAGGTGCCGGGGCCGCCTAGCTTGGAGACGCCGGGGGCCGGCTAGGAGAGTGCTGAGGCCGGCTAGGAAGTTGCGGGTCGCTTGGGAAGGTGCCGGGGCCGCCTAGCTTGAGACGTAGGGGGCCGCCCAGCTTGGAGGTGCCGGCCTTGGAGGTATCGGCCTTTGGGGCCGGCCTTGGGGGTGCCGCCTTGGAGCTGCCGGTCTTGGGGCCGTCGGTCATGGAGCCGGTCTTGGAGGTGTCGGCCTTTGGGGCCGTCGGTCTTGGAGCCGTCGGTCTTGGAGGTGTCGGCCTTTGGATCTTGGAGCCGTCGGTCTTGGAGGTGGCCTTTGGTCAGTTGGAGGTGCCGGTCTTGGAGCTGCCAGTCTTGGGGCCGTCGGTCATGGAGCCGTCGGTCTTGGAGGTGTCGGCCTTTGGGGCCGTCGATCTTGGAGCCGTCGGTCTTGGAGGTGTCGGCCTTTGGGGCCGTCGGTCTTGGAGGTGCCGGTCTTGGAGGTGTCGGCTTTGGGGCCGTCGGTCTTGGAGGTGCCGGTCTTGGAGCTGCCGGTCATGGGGCCGTCGGTCATAGAGCCGTCGGCCTTTGGGGCCGTCGGTCTTGAAGGTGTCGGCCTTTGGGACCGTCGGTCTTGGAGCCATCGGTCTTGAAGGTGTCAGCCTTTGGGGCCATCCAAAAAAAAAATTATTCTCCATGGGGTCAACTGGCTCCATCAAAAATGTTTGAAGTGGATTTGTAGGTTTAATATTTATTATTCATAAAATTGATGGAGCTATATTGGCGGTGAAAGGTTTTGGCTTTTTAGACTTCTTTGTTTCTCTAATCAAGTTTATGCAGCTTGAACAAGCATTTTCTATGCCATTCTGATATTTTGTGCTCATAGTCTCTTCATTGAGGGAGACTCACTTACTGTCATCCGATGGCTCAGACAGGACTGCTACGATCATATTTCAATCAATCCTATTGAAAAATAATTTTGTTCTTTCAAAAAATATCCTTCCTAGAAATTGCTAGAGAATTAATTTTTAGAAATGTAATTACAAAATATAAACGAAATATAAAAAGAATCTATGAATCTAAACAGGATCGAGGCATGTTAGACACCGTCCTAAGGATTAGATTTTTGCCCCTTCGTGTAGGTTATTGGCGATCTATCCCCAAGGTACAATGATTCGGGCCGATCCGATTCTCTTACCATGAGCACGATCGCGTAGAGGTGCAACGCAATGATTACCTTCAGATGCTCATAAAAAGATTAATAAAAAATATAATAAAATGAGATAAATAAATCATAATAGGGTTACTCAAAACTATTCTATAATTAATTCATACCTCAATCTTCTGAATCCCGGCCCATAATGACCTTAAAGGCCTGATAGCCTCCTAAATCTAAGTCATTTCTGGACGTTCATCAACGTTAACGAACGCAAAACGTTCACGAGCATTCATCAACCATTTAATGCTCGCATGGCCCCTTTATTATTTTTTTAACTTTTTTTTTAACAATCCCCCACAAAAGTTTTAAATAAAAAAATAAATATAACACAAAATTTTGGGAATGTTATAATGCGTAATAGGTGAGGTGTCCTATAGACTTGAACCTTACTTAGTATTGATTGTATATATCCATAGTGGATTGATCTTGAACTAGGTCCTTTGACTCAAGCTTCTACTAATCACACATACAATATGAATCAATTTGATTTACGTGGTCAGCGCATATTAAAGGCCTTGTGCTTAGTACCTTAATTTTTTACGGTAATTCTTTTAAGGTTAGCCAAACCTTTAGTCACGGCTTAATATGACGATTCTCATATAGGTGAATCCTCCAAGGATATTTGTGACAATACCCTGCAGATAACCTACCTCGGATCCATTAAAGGTATGACTCAACCTTACACAAATTTATTTTGTCACTTTATAAGAGCACTCATCATAGAAATGAATTTTTTTTTAAAAAAATTTATGTTCTAACACGATCACTCAATCAGCTTCATTTCTATCACATTGAACTCATTCATGGGATTTCCAATCACAGAGATTGGGTATTCACTACTGGTGACCAAATAATGGGCTTAAGCCCCATCCCCCTCGATGAATCTAGGACTCTACTCCTAGATAACTCATTGATTAATTGATCTATTAAATTTTTCTCAAACTTGACAAATTCTAAGAAGATAACATTATTTTTGGGCTAGACCTCAAATAAGAGAATTAAATAAAGATATATTTTGAGCAATAACGTGCATGCTTTTTGAAATGGACCATCTGTCTTAATCAAACATAAGAACTTGAAGAAAATGTTTGTTGAACATGGGCAGAAGTTGAACCGCTGACATGCAATATTGGGTGGTAAAGCAAAAGATTGAATTGCATGACCAAATTAGCAAAGCAATGACACCATACTAAGTCAGTCCAGAATATCGCTTTTGGGGTACAAAAGTCTCAGCTGAAACCAATTCAACAGATGTTTATTATCCAACTAACTTATTAAAACAACACTGATTTTGTAATTGATTTGTAGCTTTGTTGTCTAATTTAGTTCTCATGAGATCTGCATTTCCATGCCAGGTAAAATTTTATTGTCATAACCATGATATGCCATACCGATAGGTACTGTCCCACACCAAGTGTGTTGTACCATATTTGTAATAACGGTGCATATCAAGTCTTGGTAGACTGAATTGAACAATGTACCGAGATAGCGAACCTTGGTTATAACTTTTAAAAGTTCAACTCAACAAACATTCAGTGTCTTTGAACAATGGTATTATGGTTTCTAGTTAGATATAAGAAGCAAGCGTGTTTAAGCATATTTGAATTTTACTGTTACTGTAACTTAAGTAAATTACCATATTACATATATTGTAGCAGATTTGTGCAATTGTTGTTGTCATAAGGCATTCATGGCAGAACAAAGCACTAAATAACATAAACAAGAATAGCAATTTTAAATTCTCTGAATCATTAGTAGTGGCCAGAGTCCAACCATAACCTCCAAAAGAAAAGAATGAAACTCATCAACAATAACAAGATAGCCGATGAGTCATTACATACCTGAACAGTAATGTCTTGTCCCAGCTACATGGGTTTGGTAACACTCCATATTGATCTTGTTCAGACTATACAATTAACCAAAGAACTAAACTGCACCTAGTTTTTCTTTAACCTAAGCTAAACCTTGTGTGTGTGGATGTAGTGTCACAGGTCAAAGAAATCCACATTCACACGTAAAAATATGAATCGTAACTGCATCATATGGTTTTTATAATTTAAATATAAGAAAAACATCAAACTGCTATCACGAAAGAAGAGAAAAAAATTCAGGAACTCAAGAAATTAAACGACTTGAGAAACCAGAAATCAAATCAGATAAAAAAATCATATCAAGTTTGGTGTGCTTATACCAGTTCCGAAGAAAATGATAGCGACTCCTCATCAATGATCGCAATGAAGGAAACCCAAGGCCAATTTGGATGGGCAACCAGGAAAAAGAAAGGTGAGAAAATGTGTGAAAATGGAGAGAATTTTCCCCTCCGCCCACCATCCCCCTATCGTCCATCGATCTGGAATAGCGGCTCCGAAACAGGAGTTGTGTCGAGGGCCTAGATCACTCTTGACTTTCATCCCTTCTTCCCTACTAGATAACAACAACTAGAGCTCACAAAAGATTGGTCAATAATGTATTTAGGCTTGATAACTATATTTTAGTCATATAACTTTAAAGAAAACAAAAATCTTCTGCAAAAATTGATCATAGCAAAAGATTTAAATCTAGCAATTTTCAGGAAAATCTGATCTTTAGCTGTTGAAAAATATTTTGTTCTTTCAAAAAATATCGTTCCTAGAAATTGCTAGAGAATTAATTTTTAGAAATATAATTGCAAAATATAAACGAAATATAAAAATAATCTATGAATCTAAGCCAGGATCAAGGCGTGTTAGATACTACCCTAAAGATCAGATTTTTATCCCTTCGTGCAGGTTATTGGCGATCTATTCTCAAGGTATAACGACTCGGCTCGATCCGATCCTTCTACCATGAGCACAATCGCATTGAGGTGCAACACAATGATTATCTTTAGATGCCCATGAAATGATCAATAAAAAATAGAAATAAAATGAGATAAAATAAATCATAGGACTACTCAAAATTATTCTACGATTGATTCATACCTTAATCTGAATCCTTGAGCCTAGGACTATTTCCTCAATCTGGACTTGTTTTGATTGGCCGAGTTGACTTAAGTCCATGGAAAGCATTTCGATCAGATGCGCCGAGTCATTGCAATTGTTCAATAACAATCCAAATCCATTCAAATGTATTGGGTTTCTCGGTTGAATCAAATCTAGATTTGGATCTAGCGCAAGATGGGGTTAAAATAGGCTATCCATTCTATAGAAAGACTTGTAATAAAACAAACAATAAGTTGAGCTACTTTAGGATTTTTTTTCCTTTTTTGTCAAATAAGATATATTTTTATCCAGTAGATCCAGTTTAGTGATTAAAAATCAAGATGGACTTGGAGCTACCCAAGTCAAAGTCCCAAGGTAAATCAAATAAATCCACCTGCAGCCCTATTCATTGGTTGAAATCTTAAAGAGTTTATATCATTCATCAAACGTGGCCCACTAGCATACGGACCCTTGCTTTGCCAGCAAGTACTTGGGACCATGCCACCTAATCAATGTCAGCAAGAAATGCAGCAAAAGTACATGGCCGTTTAGATTCCCTCTGCAACATTTGTATTATCTCAGCAATTCTACGTACGTGGATCGCAATTCGTAAATGGATCATATCAACTTAAATCATGCTTCATCTATCTGATTTTATATTCAAATTTTAATTTTGAATCTGATTTCAACCTATTTATTAATTGATTGGATTAGTTTAGATATATGAAAAGAATACTATTAGGTTTTATTCGGGTCAAATATAATTTTCTTACCCAAAATTGTGAGGTTTGAGATAAAATTGAATCAAGTCATATTGCATTTAATTAAAACATTTTATTGTTATTTTATAACTAAAATTTAGTAATTGAAAATCAAACATAGATTGATTTAAAAATTGAAATAAGATTAAAAAGTGCTGACTTAACTTCAAATTTTTATTCAAAACTTTTAATTTTGGCCAAGTCAATAATTATCTTTTAAGTTTATAAATTATGATATTTAAAATATTTATTGATATACTTAAAAGACATTATAAATAAGAATTCATCAAAATAAATAATAAAATTAAATATTTTAACATAATTAATAAAAAAAGAGTAGAATTAGTTGTTAAGATAGAAAGAAAAATTAATTTAAATGAGAGTTCATTTAATGAATGGTCGGATTGAGTTTCCTATATATATATATATATATATATATATATATATATATATATATATATATATATATAACTTACATTCGATTTGAATTCTAGATTGAATCTAATTTTAAAACCTAATTTAACCTATAAATTTTTAAATATGGATCAAATTGGATATAATTAGATTGAGAACAAATCGATTCATGGATCGATCTGATCCACTTGCAATGCCTATTCTATAAATCATCAAAACGATCCCACCAAGCATGGCTCCCTACTAGGACGTCATCAAGGCTGATCAGAGATTGCAACTTTCAAATTAAGTGTGCCATTGTAACTAAAGAGATATTCAAGAAACATGCATATCTTGACCATTAAAGTTACCTTGCAGATGAATCACTTTGGAGTTAGATTATGCCATGGCAAAGCCATGTCGAGTTTTCAAAAATTATGCAATTTTCTTACTTAATCCACTCTTGAAGAATCAAACACAAGCTTTCTTCTATTGGTCATGGAATTAACTTTAATATTCCACATTGTCAACATTAACTCTTTCTTTTTTTTCTTCTTCCTCCTTGGACTTCAAGGTGGGTAGTGGTTGTGATGCTATGATGTTGATAATTTAGGTGGATAATTGGTGCGACAATGCAAATTTATGCTTGCTAACCTTTTCTCTTTCTCCTTTTATATTTCTGTCTTTCTTACTTTTGTTCTTCCTCTTTGTTTTAATTTTGGTATCCAAATTAGGAGACATGATGATTCCTAGATGAGGGTTTTGCCTTGTTGTTGAGTAAAAAATAACTATTTTCTTAACAATGGCTAGCTAATCTAGGATGATCTACCACTATTCTTCTATGAATAGCCATTTGTAGCCATTTTGATTTATTATTGCAAAGAGAATAGTGAATATCGAATATGACCTTTGTTTTTCCTTCCCTTCTATTTTTTTTGAGTTTTTTTTTAAAGTTTTAATATTGTTGGAATTTCTTTCATCATGATCATGAGTAGTACTATTGTGCTTTGGCATTATGCCACCCCTCTCATAATTGCCCTCCATGATCATCATATGATACAACCTTGTTGGCTAAGGAAATGAAGATAGACAATGTCCATATTGCATTCCTTAATCAAATTTAGGGATCTATTTAAAATTTTTAAATATAAGGTTTGCTAAGTGATAATAGCCTTAAGTTGGAGAAATGTTTGGACAATTGTTGCTAACTATTGGGGAATAACAAATATACTCTTATTATTTAACTTTTTGATTAAAATTGACCTGAATCTCATCATAAGGGTGGCATAGGATGAAGTAAACTAGCAATTTAAATAAGTTGTCAAATTTATCAAAAGTTTAATTTGTGATAGTCTGACATTTTCTACTTGAACTTTTAATTTTTTAGGGAAATAAGAATAACATCAAATTAATAAGAATGATGTTTAATTAGAAAAGGAGTATATTGTCGTATTATATAACCATGATAGCATGCGTAAATATTCTTGGTTATGTGTGTATTGTTGGCAAGTTGATGCCGCTAATTTCATTAAAGTGGCCAGTGTAAGATGCAAACCAGCGCAATTAATTGCATTTTCTATTCTATATCACATAGAAACTAACTCTGCCTCTCTCTCTCTCTCTCTCTCTCTCTCTCTCTCAAGGGGTTGTTTGATTAATCACTGTAGCAATTTTTCTTAGTGATAGAATCATTAATGATAGGATTACTAGTAATCTAACATCAACCAATTTGGTGTATGGTATTTTAATAATCAAAGGTCACCAATAATTACATTTCACTATATTTGATATATCATAATAATTAAGGGTCACTAATAATACCCTTAAAAACTTATTTATATAATATGAATAAAACATATAATTTTAAAATAAAAATATAAAATTATATCAAAAGCATGAAGCTTGTAATATAATTATAAAAAATATTTTTTCACTTTAATTTAAATAACTATAATATAAAAATAAATTAATCAAATCAAATATATATATATATATATAAACTTGCTAATATGATTGCTAACATTGCATGCTAAAATAAAATTATTATAAAGTTAAATGTTATTGATCTAAGCAAATCTATCCATTTGTATTAGAATTACTATCCTAATAAGAGTGTGAAAATTATTTTCAAATCGGTAGCTTGAAAATTTATTAAAAAAATTATTTTTGCAAAACTAATTTTTTTAGTGCTCTTAAATTGATGCTAAAGAGTTGAAAACTAATTTTATTTTATTTTTTGTTACTTTAAAATTAGTGCAAAAATTATTTCAAATAATTTCTATCCTCAAAATTTTCTTCCAAGTTGCTCTAATAACCATGCTGGCTTCGAAATTTAAATTTAATTTCCAAACATTTTGAATTTCAAATTCTAAATTTTAATTTTTAATATTTGAAATAAATATTTACAATTTCTAAAGTACTTTCTTTCACATAATTATTAAAATAATAAAATATAAATTTTAATTTTAAATTTAAAGTCTTAAGAGCAGGCCAAGGCATAGTCCGTTGCATAGGCGACGATGGGCATGGCATGTCGAGCGGGACTTGCCAAGCCAGGACAGCATGGCATGGAGGAAGGCCATGCAGGCTTGACGACCTTAGCCAGGGAGCATCCAACGGAGTTGGCCGCAATTTAAAAATAATATTTTAAGACTAAAAATTATTTAAAATAATTTTGACATTAAATTTAAAGTAGTAAAAAAGGAATTTTTAAATTAAAAATCATATTTTGTACCTTCTACATGAACAACAGAGCACTAAATAAATCAGTTTTGCAATTTTTTTTTAATTTTAAAGTTACTGATTTGAAAATAATTTTTAGTACGAAATGCAAAGCAATAGTTCTAATACAAACAGATAGATATATAAAAATATCAAAGTAGCAATAATTTTAATTTAAAATTATAACAATGTTTTACTAAGATAAAATTATCATGTCTCATTTTTTTAATAATAAATTAAAAATAAAATTATTTATTAATTATCATCATCATCATCATCCCAATATTTTTAATCCTTTTAGCAAAGTTAAGATCATATTTTTTAGGATTAACGTCAAAATAAAAATACTAAATAACATGATTCTAACATTATGTCAAAGTTGTCAAAGATATTGTAAATATCATCTATTGCCGTCAAATCATGTTCATCTAATGTTGGAAAATGAAGAGCTCCTTCTCAACGAATTTCTGAAAGAAAAGTTTTCGAGGACTGATTATATCGGTAAAGACCTTCCAACGCTCAAGTAAGCAACTCGAGAAAAGTGAAAAAAGAGCTAATGAAAAATGGCTAGAGAGTTTGAGTTCAGATTTTTTTTCATTGTGAGTGAAGGTTTTTATACCTATCCGAAGATTCCTCTTTTCCACTTTTAAAAGGTGCTAATTTCAAGACGTTATTGTTTGATAATGGACAGATAGTCAGGCTGACAAAGATGGGTCACAATCAACACTGGGCATGTCAAAGATGTCCCACCCTGTCAGCCCCTTGCCAGTCGTGGTACCACATATGATAGATGAGCCTAGTCGCATCAGACATGCGCTATTACAGGTAGTGGCCACGCGCAATTACAGACGATTAGTGGGCCATGTGGCGGCTGTAGATGGTTAATGGGCCACGTTGTAGTGTCAAGTAGCTCGAGGTAGCGAAGACCCAGAGTCCGAGGCCGAGAGGACTTAGGATCCGAGGCTAGGGTTTCGTAAGTTGCTTCTTCCAGCTCGATAAACCACATCAATAATAATAATAATAATAATAATAATAATAATAAATAATAATATAATTAAAAATCTGGTCAAGCCCGGCGACTTCCCGCTCTTCTTTGGAAGGACAAGAGGAATCATGTTCAATCTTTGGATTTCAAGGCGATTAACGTAGCTTTTGAAGTGCAAGGTGTTGGATTCTCGCACATCAATGTACATTCCGTACAAAACCAGGGGTTAAAATTTTCTCCGTCCAAGTCCCCACCCTATGGGGCTGTGATTCCAAGGAAACAAGGTTTCATCGATTCCAATGCTGATGATCCGTAAATTATGGACGCCTAGAAAATCGTTACTATTATAATGATTAATGGGAATAACGCTGGTAATTTGCCATTTTTTTTATAACAATAATTTGCCTTTCGCTAGATAACTTGAAAATGAATAAACGAACGTTACAACGAAAAATTATTATTATTATTATTATTTGAATACAAACTTATAGTCAAATTAATTTCAATTAATTACAAGAAGGCCTACAGCCAAATTAATTAACCTCTCACAAAAGAATACAACCATAGGCACGAGCAATCACAAGTTTGGCTAACTAAGACGGTACAATACCATCAACTTCAAAAGAAAGATTAGATTACAAAGCATTTGAAGCTATTAACCAATGTAACACTGGTCGTCTTCTCTGTAGATGAGAAATTGATCCTTTAATCCTACCATATATCTTGGAAGGATTACACTAATAAGGATTGCATGAACTTTTTAAAATTGTAGTACATTAACCCTTCCACTTAATTGATATCTCCAATGGGGACTGTAATTTAAGTCAATTTCCTTTTGGTAATAAAACTCAAAACGATCTCTGTAACCTCTAATAACAAAACCACTGCAGCTATAAAATAATTTACAGCACCATCAAAATTAACTTCAAGCACAGAGAATATAGGTCCAAAAGAACCAAGGAAACCCCAATCCATTTGAGTATTAAAGATAACAACATATTGATGACCTTGCAACCAATCAATAAAGTTTCATGAGGAGGAGTCATTTAACAACATATCCTAAAACAGTCTGAGTTCTGCTGTTCAGATAAAACATGCCATGCGAAGACAACTCGAACTCTTTGTAAGCCTGTGCTTTGAGAATCATGCGAGCGCCGCTCCTGTTCTTGTTTGTGCTGTGCTTTGAGATTGGTGTTACGGCCATCGCCCTCCCTGATCTCCGGCGATCTTCGCCGCCTGAGGAAGAGACTCTAGGTAGACGTTCATCTGGTTAATCCCTGTCTTCCCATGGCGTCGGATGGGACTGAGGGTGGTAGGGCTCCTAGGAATCGGGCTGTGGAGCAGGGGTTCAAATGGATATCTTCGTCCCCTTCGCCGGCGGAGGTGGCGAGGCTGGTTGCTCGATTTCCGGAGGTCATTCGTGTCTCGGAGCCAATGCTGGAAGAGGAGATGTCGGGGTGGCAGAGGAGGGCTGTTCTCGCCCGCTCTTTCCTTCGCTGGGTGCCGACTGAAGCTTACCTTAGGGAGTTCAGAAGAGCTGGGATCCAAGGTGCCATCGTCCCGATTAGCTTGGCGCATCGGTGCCATATTTTTCGATTTGAAGACCCAGCGGCGTGCAACCTGGTTCTTAACCGGCCGTGGATGGTTAATGGTCAGATTGTTGGGACGGAGGCTTAGAAACCGGAGTTCTTCCCGGCCGTGGACTCCATTGCTTCGACTCTGGTTTGGGTGAGACTGCCCAATCGACCAATGGAGTTCTGGAGGGATGATATTCTTAAAGCAATCATGGAGCCTGCTAGAGTTTTCTTCGGCGCTGATGCTGTCACTCAGTCGAAGAACAGGGATGGCTATGCGAGGGTTACTGTGCGTGTTGACCTCTGCCATTCCCTGAGGCCAGGGACGAGGGTTCAGGGGATCCGGGGGCCGTTTTGGCAGTAGTTCATCTTTGAATCCTTGGAGGGGATATGCCTAAGTTGTGGATCCTTGCATTTGAAGGGGCCGTGCTCGCCGCCGGCCATGGCTGAGGGTGAGGATGAAGCCTATGGTCCGGTCTTTGGGCCGTGGATGTCTGTTGTTCGTCAACGGAGAAGTGTTGCTGTCCCACTGTCGAAGCCTCCTCCGTCAGCCTCTCCTCCTAGCTCTGCTTCTCAGCCTGTTCTAGCGAAGTCGGGTGTGCCGGAGGGGTGGCAGGTTCCGGCGAAAGTAGCTCGCAGACGCCTCCTTGTGTCTTCGATCAATGGTTCGGCCAGTCGGCCAGTCTGAAGCAGGGAGGAGATAAGGGTGATTCGGCTCAGATAGCCGTGCCAGTCTTTCTGCAGTGTGCCGGTTTTAAGGAATTTGATAAGAGAAAGCAGAAACAGTGTCTGAATGTGGCCTCTGATCATTCAAAGTCCCAATCTTTTGCTTCATCAAATCCATTTGCCTCTCTAGGACTGGTTTCCAATGACTGGGAGCAGTCCAAGAAAGTGGATGCCGGTCCGGGGCCCCTCAAGCATGCCAGGCCGGTCGACAGTGTGCCGCCTAGGTCTGTATCCAAATTGGAGAAGAGAAAGGGTAAAGCTAAGGGCTCCAACCCCAAAAGCAGAATAGATCTAATTCCTTATTCAGCTAGACCGAACCAACCCTCTTGCTGTTTGACCAAGGGTCCGAGGGTTGGTACGTGTTGGGAATTGTATCCTAAAGCCAATCATTTGATGATTGTGCTGATGTAAATTGTATATAAATTGATATATTAATAAAAGTTATTTGGCAGTTTATTCATTACAAGAACATCTTCTTAATACTCCTGAAAGTAATGAAGCCCTTAGGATCTTCCTCACGATAAAGAAGGATTTATCTTAGAAGGTCCTTAAAAGAGTTCACGACCAAATGATATACTATGACAGGGCCATAGTACTATCAATTATAGGACGTTGTATATCATATTTGTTGGTTATCCTCTTAACCAAGGAGTGTAGAGACACTGGTATGACATACAGGTGAAAGTGTAGGAGTACATTTCACCGAACGTGACTCATTTCTGGATACTCTGCTGTCAAGAGTTAATCCGAGAAGATATAGGTATAAGTATCCTTCAGACCTGAAGATCACAACCAGTGGCTTACAAGCAACTCATTGTACTTAGGTGCCGGACCATCTGGATTTCTAATCCAGCTACGAAAGGTTACTGGGTGCAGTCAAGTACTTGTGGTAGTCAGTTGTGGATCAAGATGGAATTTGACCTATCCCATTAAAAGGAGAAATGCTTGTATTTCAATTTAGCAAGACCTTGGCCAAGGCACTTCATGTGAAAGTCACATGATCACTAAAGTTGAAATCACTTTATGGATTTGCTATTTAGAGTTGACAGGCTCTTAAGCCATCCTTAGCATTTGTGGTCAAGAGGATGAATTATACGGTAACTGTTTCTTAGGGTTCTTGGAGTTTGCTCGGCAACTCTTCGACATATCCGGACGTCGGGTTCCATTGCTAGATGGGCACATCGATTAGTATAGAAAGTTGTTTCTATGCTACCGGCTTAGGTTCGAACCTAGAGAGTCACACGCATAGAAGTTTCCTAGGATGATCTATTTGCTGATCAACGATTGAGAATCGTATATGATTTAATTAATCAATTTGATTGATTGAATTATCTCAATTGGGTTAAGTACAATTGAATAAGATTCAATTTGGTTTAAGTCTATTAGAAGGACAAGTCAATTTCAAATATTGATTTGAAATTAGACTTGATTTGAATTTAAATAGATTTAGGACTAGCCAAATTTGATTTGGCTTGGACCATGATCTATGTGGGTTAAGTCAAATAAATTCAGATCAGAACCCAAACCTCTCGAATATGGATCTCATATAATGAGATGGCTAAAATCTCATCTCATGAGATAGAATTTAATGCATGACATTTATTTACCGAACGTCGGATTGATCCCTCGTCTCTTTGGTTTTCTCCGAACGTCTCTTCGCTTTTGGCAAACGACGGATTCTTAAATGTCAGAATTAAATGTCAAGGCTAAATCGAGACTATAAATAGAGGGCATTCCCTCACCAGAGAACACAAAACAAAAAATAGAACAACAATACACGATTTGTCGTGGATTGTAATTCTAAATTGTTATGGATTATAATTCTAAAATGTTAGAATAGAAAATCCTGGTGATTCTGGTGTTAGCGAAAGATCTTGGAGGAAGATTCAAGTGAGAGGATTCAAGATCAGCAAAGCTATTTTTCTGCAAGCTAGCACTCCCAAAAATCTGATCATTCGGGGCTTCGCGTGGACGATACTAGAGGCCGAACGATTGAACGACTACAGAGCAATAAGGATTTACCTACTGTTCTTAAGGTAAGTGATTTGATCCCTAGATCTTAAGGCAGGCTTCAAGATAATAGTGTGACTAGTCATCTTGAAGATCAAGATATGATCTTGATGTTTTTATATGCATATTTTAGATCAAACGACCCTGAATATATAGGCAAAGATATGATCTTGATGCATATTAGATAGATTAATATGTAATCTTTTAATTTCCGCAATGATAATAGTTATCAATTTTTAAAAATATGCATGCCTCGGAGACTATTTCTCCCTACAGTACGGTCACCCTGGATAGGGTCGCTGATCTCGATAGCGAGGCATCCTCTGAAGGTTCTTTGGGTCAGGGAAATGATTTATTGTCATCTGTTCATGTTCAAAGGTCTGGGGACACTGAAGAGGATACAGGTGTTATGCAGGCTTATCCTAAGGGTGGCACCCGGTCTTCTAGGTGTCTTTCTGATAGTGATATGGCTGAGGTCCAGGGGGACTCCCCATCTATCTCCAGCTAGTCTATGAAGATCTTAATATGGAATGTTTGAGGTGCTAGTAAGCCCTCATTTCGTTCCTCTTTTGGTAAATTATTGCAACTTTATAATTTTGATATATGTGTTCTTCTAGAAACTAGGCTGTCGAGGGACAGCTTGAAGCGGTTTCGAAGATAGATTGCTCGGTCTTGGTCCTCTTATGCGGTGGAGGCTGAGGGGCTATCTGGGGGTATTCTGGTCATCTGGCACGATTCTGCTGTTAAGATTGATGCTTTCCATCAGTGTAAATAGCAGATCGGTCTTGTTGTCACTGAGGGGACTTGTAACCTCTGGCTCCTATCGGCGGTCTATGCCAGCATGGATTTCTGGGCGAGATGGGTCCTCTGGTCTGAGGTTCTTTCCCTCCTTGCCCAAGGGTTGCCTTCCATTGTTGCCGGTGACTTTAACTGTATCTCTAAGGCTGGTGAAAAGCGGGGGGTAGAAGATTCACTAGTTCTGCTGATATTGTTGAATTTAGAAATTTTATTGGGTCTTCTGGGCTGATGGATTTGGGGTACTCGGGGCCCCAATTTACTTGGTGTAATAATCGGCAGGGATCTGCTCGTGTGTGGGAGAGATTGGATAGAGCTCTTGCCACGGCTCCGTGGCTTCAAATGCACCCGGCTGTTACTGTCACTCACCTCCCGATGATCGCTTCTAATCATTGTCCCATTTTGATATCTTCGGAGGCCGATCAGCATCAAAGGAAACAGTTTAGATTCGAGCGTTTCTGGGCGGTTCATTCGGCAGCTCGTTCTATTATTTCTCAGATTTGGCACCTTCCTGTTAGAAGTGATGCTGTCTATAGGCTTTCTCGACGTCTTCTGTTGGCCAGGCAAAGACTTTCCAGATAGAACAGACGGGAGGTTGGGGATTTGGTTAGGCAAGTTGAGCAGGTTGAAGCTGACATTAGTGCTCTTCAGTGGAAAGAGGATTCGGACGGATTTCTTTTGGACTCTGACCTCTTCTTGTTGCGCGAGAATCTCGCTCTCCATCACTCCCTTCTTCGGCAGCAAGAGATGTTTTGGAGGCTGAGGTCCAAGGTTCAGTGGATTAGTGAAGGAGACCGCAATACCAGATTCTTTCATCAGGCAACTTTGAGAAGGCGGGCTGCTAATAGGATTCGGAGGTTAGCTGATGATGAGGAGAATTTTATGGAGGACATCCAGTCTATTCGATCTCAGCTTTTCCAGTTCTTCCAGTCTAGATGGACTGATTCCACTGCGGTTGGTGCTCTTTTTTAGGTCTCTGATTCCAGAAAGGTTTCCAATGCGGATAACGCTTGGCTTGTCAGGCCGATCACTGTGGAGGAGATTCGCCTGGCCCTTTGGGATCTTGGTCCGAACAAGGCCCCTAGGCCTGATGGGTTTCCGCCCTTCTTTTTTCGCCATTATTGGGATATTATGGGGCAAGAGGTGGTTCAGGCTATCCAGTTAGTTTTCCAATCTAAATGCATTCCTTTGGATTGGAACCGGACTCTTATCACTCTTGTGCCCAAGCGCTCCGATGCTTCTCTCCCTTAGCATTTCAGGCCCATCAGCTTATGCACTACTCTGTACAAGGTATGTGCCCGTCTTTTAGCTAGCCGCTTTCGTGTGGTGATTCCCCGTCTTATTTCAGAGGAACAAGGGGCATTTATTAGAGGGCGTTCATCTCGGACAACGTCCTTATTACTCAGGAATTTATGCATTATCTTCAGAAAGCCCTAGCCAGACGCTGTCTTATGGCTGTTAAGCTCGATATGGAAAGAGCTTACGATAGACTGAGTTGGGCCTTCCTGCACTGCTCTCTTCAGGAGTTTGGGTTTGACGAGTTGTTTATTGATTGGATCATGGCATGTATTTAGAGTCCTTCTTTCTCTCTTATAATTAATGAGAGCCCGACCGAGTTCTTCCATTCTTCGGTAGGGTTACTTCAGGGGTGTCCCCTATCCCCCTGTTGTTCATTCTGGCAGCGGATGATCTTTCTCGAGCTTTCTATCAGGCTCAGCTAGATCGGTCTATTGTTCCATTTTTGGCAAGAGTTGGTGGCCCTTCTGTCTCACATCTTCTGTTTGCCGATGATTGTATTTTCCTGGGTTGGGCTTCTAGTGAAAATGCGGCTGTTCTTGGTTCTATTCTTCAGAGTTACTGTCAGCTTCGGGTCAGAAGGTTAATTTTCTTAAGTCTTCCTTTTGCTTTAGCCCGAAGACCCCCAGATTAACCAGAGAAGCTATCACCAGTATGTTGGGTATCTCTACTCTGACTGATAGGTTTATGTATTTGGTGATCCCCATGACTGGTCGACGTTCCCGGTGTGCTGACTATGTCGATCTGGAGAGGCATATTCATCAGCGTATCGAGGGGTGGCAGGTCACCGGCTTATCTATGATGGCTAGAGTTACCATTATCCGGTCAGTTCTTTCCTCCCTTCCTCTTTATCTGCTTTCGAATGCGGTCATCCCTACTACCTGTCTTAAGAGGATTGAGAGATGTTTTAGAGACTTTCTGTGGGCCTCCATGCAAGATGGGCGTGGTCTCCACCTTCTATCATGGGATAAGATTTGTATGCCACTTCAAGAAGGGGGCCTTGGGATCCAATCTCTGATGGTCAGGCGTCAAGCTCTATTGGCTAGGCATGCAGCACGTTTCCTCCTTGAGCCGCAATATATGTGGAGTTCTTTGATGAGAACAAGGTATGGTGATTGGAAGTCCGGGGAGCATATAGAGCCGCCCAGGGGGTGTTCCTCCTTTTGGAAGGAGCTGTGTCAGTATGGTGACTCTATTTTGAAGAATATCTCTTGGATGATTGGAGATGGCCTTTCCATTGATGTAGTTCAGGATTCTTGGATCTCTGAGCTCCCTCTATCCATGTGGCCTTCTTTTATTGGTATTGATGTTCCTTATGATCTGAGGGTTAAGGATTTGATTTCATCTGATTCCCCCTCTTGGCACACTCCTACTGTGACTAGCTTCTTCGGCGATGAGATCTCTCGCCGGATTCTCGCCATTCCTCTTACTTCCGATCCTTCGGCGGATATTAGGGTATGGCAGAGATCGTGCTCTTCGAGGGCCCCTTCTAGGGACCTTATGAAGGTTTTTAGGTCTCAGGCCCAGTGTATTGAGGATGTAGCTTGGATCTGGTCGCTCCCTACTCTTCCTCGGGTTCAGTTATTTATTTGGAAGCTGCTATGGGGCTGTCTTCTGACTACTGCTCTGCTCTCCCGTAGGGGTGTGCCAATCCAGTCGACATGCCCTCTATATGGTTTGGAGGAAGAGTCTATAGATCATGCTATTTTTATATGTCCTAGAGCCATGCGGATATGGTACTCGATGGGTTATTTTGGTACAGTGGAGGCTTCGGGTTCTCCGCGATCTCTCTTTCTTCATGATCTCTGCAGGGCCCCTCAGCATAAGCGTGGTCTCTGGGCGGTTACGGCTCATCAGATCTGGATATCTAGAAATATGCTCATCTTATCGAAGGATCTTATTTCTTCACATCGGCTTGTGCGGAGGATTAGATCATTGGCTGCGGACTGCGCCCAGGCTTCTCTTTCGGTTGGTTCTGACAATTCTGGCCTCTAGAGATCCCCTGCTGCTGTGGCAGCGAACCGGCATATGGTTTTTATTTCTTGGGAGCCCCCCCACCAGGATTTGTCAAAATCAACTTTTATGGAGTGTCCGAGTAGATTTGGCGGTTCTGCTTTCATCATTCGTGGGCCTCAGGGAGATATATTGGCAGTATGTGGTTTCGGCACCCTGAATCCTCTGTTCCTATTACTGAGCTTTATGCTGCTTGGGCAGGTATTTCTTATGCCTTTCAGATTCTTCAGGCTAATAGGTGTGTTATTGAGGGTGATTCGATGGTGGTCATTGGGTGGTTGAGAAAGAAAAATTTATCTGAAGCCCCTATTATCCCTATTCTCAGGGATATATGGTCTATCTTGCAGAAAGTTGATACTATCCAGGTACGGCATATATATCATGAAGCCAATGTGGCGGTTGACTGGTGGCAGCTTTAGTGGCTCAGAACGCTGATTATTGGATTTGGAGACAGGGCGACCCTTGTTCTACTGTTTTGCAGCAAATCTTGTATTCCGATATACCTGGGTTATGTCGTACTAGACTAGTGTGACCGCCTGTTTGTAACAAAAAAAAAAAAAAAAAAACATGCTGCTTTTGATTAGTATATATATTAGCCACTGAAACAATTATACAATCAAATAAAAATTTCCAACATGAACCTGTAACTCAGATAAATAAAAACATTTTAGCAAATCCACAACTAAATATAATATGCCCAAAGTCTTCAATCAAATCTAAATATAATATGCTACTTGGCCAAGTGCCTCGGTCAGGCAGCACCATCTTGCAAAGAATCCTCTCCAATATAAGCTTCCACCAAAACAGCTTAATTATTAAGAATATAAATAATGACCAAAGTCAATCATAGCTACCAAGATCACTTAATTGCCCAGCAAGAGCAGCAATAGCTTTCAAAATATAATTAGTACAGACCTTGAGTAACTGGCTATTATCCCAACATAAAGTATCTACCTAAAGCCCCTTAGATAAAGAAATACAGCATGCCCTTTAGACCATGTCTACAAGAAAGATCAAAGATATACTAACATCCTAGCATATCCAAGCATTAATAAGTCTACAAGATATAAACCATCAAGATCAGCAACCTTATTAAAAATAGCAAGAAAAGAAACCAATGGGATCTCTGTCAACTAGGGATCAAATAACAATTCAATTTGATTGTGATTGGATAATAATTTAATTCGACTGCATGATCTTGGAGGCCAAATAAATTTATGTTTGATTAATGCTGCATGCCAGCAAAACATATCGCGACGTAGTATAATACATTAAAGAAAGTGTATATTGAGCTCAACTAAAAAAATGATTTATTATTATTATTATTTCTAACAGGATTAATGACGATTATATATATAAAGACTTTTTGCTATGGTTTCATAGCCTACTAACTCATTCCTTCTTCAAATTTAGGAGAACAAATAGTTTTCCAAGTAATTAAGTATAAGTCTCTCCTATCAGACGATAAGCCCAGAAAAAAGTCCTAATCTCTCTTTTAAGTTTCTAAAGTATTGGAGAACGTAATGTGATAATAAATATATTGCAATTGAAAATAAATTATATTAAATAAACAAATATTTTGAGAATAAACAAATATTCCTAGATTGATATGAAGATTTGAATTTTAATATGTTATGTGAGCAATGAATGTCTCAAACGGCAACCATTATTTTCTTTATATAATGCCTAATATAATAACTAAATAACTATTGTTATTCGAATTTTTAGCTATTAAAGCAAACAAGAATCTAGGATTTTGAAACTACTATAATGGCCAATATATATTAACTATGATTTTAGAAGCCGATGGAGGTGGAAAAAAGATTAGAGCATGTTTGGTTCTTTAAAATATTTTATTTTTCATTTTTATTTACATAAGAAATAGATAATACCTGTGAAAATATATTTAGTGATTAAAAATTATAAAGTAATTTTAAAATAATAAAAATTGAAAACTAGATCAAAATGTTGTCACTATTTTTTATCAAAACAAACTTGAAACATGTATGAATAACATTCCTTTTAATCTTTTTCACTTATCTTTTTTTTTTTTTGGTACAGGCGGACGATCACACTAGTCTCATGTAAATCAGCCCAGAAAGGTCAGAGTATAAAATTTATAGCAATAAAGAAGGACAGGGGTCGTCCGGCTTCCATATCCACGATCCAGTATGCTGCGCCACTGAAGTAGCCACCCAGTCCACTGCCGAATTAGCTTCACGATAAATATGACGGATCTAGGCACAATCAACCTCCCATAGGATAGTCCAAATATCTGTAAGAATCAGATTCGCAGGGCCAGGGGGGCAATTCTCCTTCTGCAGCCAGGAAATGCCCGACGTGGAATCACCCTCAATCAAAAGCCTCCTAGCATGAAGAATCCGAGCAGCATAAGAAATACCCGCCCAAGCCCCGTAAAGCTCGAACATGAAAACAGAGGAATCAAGAGTACCAAAACCTCCAGCAGCCAGCACGTCACCATGATGACCACGGATGACAAAAGCAAAACCAACAACTCTACGACGGACACTCCCATCAAAGTTGATTTTGACGAACCCTGGAGGGGGCTCCCAGGAAAAGAAAACCGTATGCCGGTTCACTGCCGAAGCAGCAGGGGATCCCCAGAGGCCAGAGGCATCAAAACCAACACGGGCACAATCCGCCACCAAAGATCTAATCTTCCTCACTATCCTGAGAGCAGAAATAGAATCATCTGTAAAAATAATCTGGTTTCTGGACAGCCAAATCTGAT
Organism: Calamus simplicifolius; assembly: GCA_900491605.1. Taxonomy (NCBI): domain Eukaryota; kingdom Viridiplantae; phylum Streptophyta; class Magnoliopsida; order Arecales; family Arecaceae; genus Calamus; species Calamus simplicifolius. The sequence goes on from UESW01004375.1 coordinate 789,696, forward strand.
AAGCCGTGACAGCCCAAAGACCACTCTTCTGCTGAGTATTCCTACGGAGATCAAGAAGGAAAGAGGAGTGAGGGGAGCCCAAGTCATCCTGCGTAACAGTATAACCCACCATATGCCATATCCGTCTAGCTCTGGGGCAGATGAAGATAGCATGCTCAGTAGACTCCTCCTCGAGCCTACACAAGGGACAAATCGACTGGATAGCCATACCCCTCTGAGAGAGAAGGGCACAGGTAGGCAGAAAATCCCACAGAAGCTTCCAAATAAAAAGCTGAAACCTGGGAAGAGTGGGAAGCTTCCAAATCCACCCCGCATCCTCCACTCGCTGGGGCACAGGCCTGAACATCTTCATCAAATCTCTGGTAGGAGCCCTGGAGAGACATGACCTCTGCCATAGCCTAACCTCAGATAAGCAACCAGGAATAAGCGGCATAGAGAGAATCCGCCTAGAAAGCTCCACGCTGAAGAATCGGGTGACCGAAGGGAGATGCCAGGCTGGGGGATCACATGAAATCAAATCTTTGACCCTTAAACTAGAAGGGGCATCAACACTAATAAACAAGGGCCACCAAGAAAGAGGAAGCTCTGAAATCCAGGTATCCTGAATAACATCAATCGATGAACCATCTCCAATCATCCAAGAGATATTACTCAGAATCTCCTGTCCCAAGCGGCAAACTTCCCTCCAAAAAGAGGAGCATCCCCGAGGCGGACTGATATGCAAGGTAGACGACCAATCTCCGTACCTAGCACGCATCAGGGTGCTCCAAAAAAATGCAGCTCCAGAAAAAAATCTCGAGGCATGTCTAGCAATAAGGGCATGCCTTCTAACAATGAGGGACTGAATCCCAAGACCACCATCTTGGATAGGCATATAGACTGTATCCCAAGATAAAAGATGAATACCGTGACCTTCTTGCATAGACGCCCAGAGAAAGTCTCTAAAGCATCTCTCGATCCTTTTAAGACAAGTAATCGGAATAGAAGCATTAGACATAAGGTACAGGGGAAGAGAGGAAAGAACCGAGCGAATAATGATAAGCCTAACCATCATCGATAGGCCAGTGACCTGCCACCCCTCAATCCGCTGACGAACCCTCCTCTCCAGCTCATAAAAGTCAGAGCACCGGGGCGTCTCCCCGTTATAGGGATCTCCAAATACATAAACATGTCAGTCTGAGTAGTAATACCCGACATATTAACAATGGCTTCCTTGGTGGTCCTAAAGGTCTTCGGGCTAAAACATATAGAAGACTTAAGAAAGTTAACCCTCTGTCCCAAAGCCTGACAATAGTGCTGAATAATAGAATAGAATGAAGCCGCATTATGAATAGAGGCCTGACCCAGAAGAATACAATCATTAGCGAATAGAAGATGGGAGACCAAAGGGCCCTGTGATGCAGCCCTAAAAGGAGCTTTCCACCGATCTAACTGAGCCTGATAGATAGCACATGAAAGATCATCTATGGCCAAAATAAATAGCAGAGGGGATAAAGGGCATCCCTACCGAAGTCCAACAGTGGAGCAAAAGAACTCAGTCGGACTCCCATTAATGATCAGAGAAAAATAAGGCCTCTGTATGCAAGCCATAATCCATTCAATAAATAGCCGATCAAAACCGAACTCCTGAAGAGATCGATGCAAAAAGGTCCAACTCAGTCTATCATAAGCTCTCTCCATATTGAGCTTGACAGCCATAAGGCAGAGGCTAGCCGAAGCTCTTTGGAGATCATGCATAAACTCCTGAGCAATGAGGACGTTATCTGAAATAGAATGCCCTCTAATAAATGCCCCCTGTTCAGCAGAAATGAGGCGAGTGATCACCAAACTGAGACGACGAGCTAAAAGACGAGCGCAGACCTTATACAAAGTAGTACATAGACTATTGGGCCGAAAGTGCTGCGGTAGGGATGCATACGAGCGCTTAGGCACCAAAGCAATAAAGGTCTGATTCCATTCCACTAGTATTTGTTTAGATTGAAAAACTATCTGGATAGCCTGAATGACCTCCTGCCCAACAATATCCCAGTAGTGACGGTAGAAAAAATGTGGAAAACCATCAGGTCCAGGGGCCTTATCTGGACCCAACTCCCAAAGGGCCTCCCTAATCTCCTCCTCTGTGATAGACCTGACAAGCAAATAGTTATCCTGGGAAGAAACCTTTCTAGAGTCCGGAACTTGAACAACCGGAGCCCCATCACTAGTGGATTTCGTCCATTTAGACTGGAAAAAGTGAAGAAGCATATCCCTGATAGAATGAATATCCTCCTGACGATGCCCCTCATCATCAACAAGCCTCCAAATCCTATTAACAGCTCGCCGCTTCAAAGTTATCTGATGGAAGAATCTAGTATTTCGATCCCTGTCACAAATCCACTGAAACCTAGATCTCTGCCACCAATACACCGCCTGCTATCGGAGGAGAGAGTGATGACAAGCAAGCTTCTCCCAGAGAGAAGAGAGGTCGGAGTCCACCAAAAACCCTTCCTGATCTTCCTTAGTCTGCAAGACCCTAATATCATTTTCAACCAGTTCAACTTGTCTAACCAAATCCCCCAGCTCCGTCTTATTCCACCTGGACAATCTATGTCTGGCCATCTTAAGACGGCGAGATAACCGATATACAGCATTGCCCCTAACTGGAAGATGCCAGATCTGAGAAATAATAGTACGAGCAGCAAAGTGGGCAGTCCAAAACTGCTCAAACCTAAACTGCTTACGTTGGTACTGGTCAACCTCCGTGGAGATCAGAATAGGGCAATGGTCAGAAGCAATCCGAGGAAGATGAGTGACAGTAACAGTAGGTGCATATGAACCCACTGAGCTATACCCAAAGCTTTGTCCAGCCTTTTCCATACCCGAGCAGACCCCTGACGATTATTACACCAGGTAAATTGTGGACCTGAAAACCCCAAATCCATCAATCCAAAGGAGCTAATGAAGGATCTAAATTCATTAATATCAATAGAGCCAGTTACCCGTCTGCCCCCGTGTTTTCACTAGCCTCAGTGATACAATTGAAATCCCCTGCTACAATGGAAGGAAGACCTTGAGCAAAGAGGGAATGCAATTCAGACCACAGAACCCTTCTCTCCCTGTAGTCCGTACTGGCATACACTGCCGATAGAAGCTAGGGGACAGAAGTACCTTCAGAGACAACAAGACCAATCTGCTGATTGCATTGATGAAATGCATCAATCCGAACAGCAGAGAGATGCCAAATAGCCAAAATTCCTCCCGACAGACCAACGGCCTCCACCGCATAAGAGGACCACGATCGAGCAATCTGCTTACGAAACCGGGCCAGACTATCACACGACAGACCAGAAGGATACATATGTCAAAATGATATAACTAATAATCTACCAAAGGAGGATCGAAAAGAAGGCTTTCGAGCTCCTCTCACATTCCAAAGTAAAATCTTCATTTACAGTCTGGAAGAGACTGGGACCCATCCTGGTCCTTCAGCATAATACTATCAGTAAGACCTCCTTCCATCAGGATGCCTTCTCCAGACATCTGTGATGAGCAGACTTGCGGGCCTTCCGCATCAAAACCTGGCTTATCACACTGGGAAGTCTGCGCGAGGATAAGGGAACTGGACCCAGTCCCGAAGGGTCAACAACATTAATCCCCACAGAAGACCCAGCACCTTTATCAAAAAGTGAACTCGCCTTCTCCTGTCCGCCTTCATGGCAACAGAGCGGGAGAGCAAACCGATCAGAAGACAAGATTTTCGCCCCCCCCAATTTTAGACAAAGACTTCTTTCCTTTCCCCTTACTCTTCATAGAATTAGAACGAGACCGAGGACCTCCGGTCTGGCTCGCTTCAAGGACCCTGGGAAAGCATCCCTACAATCCAGTTGGCCAACTACACCCAATTCCAAATCAAGGGTTGCAAAAGGATTCTTGGAGGCAATAGAATGTTTCAGACAATGCTCTCGGGTTGCTTCATTTAGAGTGAGTAACAGGTCATCCTTAAGTGCCTTATCGGCACAGTCCTCCTGAACCCACCGTGCCAGAAGTCCCGTGGCCCGGCTGCATCACAAGATCACTAGAATGAGCCTCAAGCGCCCTGACCACCTTCATGGAAGAGGAAGACCTCCGGCGAGCCACCTTTGCCGGAGTCACCTAGTCCTCTGAAACTTCCCCCTTACCCAAACGATGCCCGGCCAAAACATTCTGAGGAGCAGAACCAAATCCAAAGACAGATGAGGATGCCCTACTCTGCGCCTTCCCCCCCTCGGTCGACTGAGGACCTGAGACAACCCTCTGTTGCCTCACAGCAGCAAGCCACGGTCCGAAAGCAGAGAAGAAGCAAGGCTGTCCTCATCTGACCTCGCCGGAAAAGCACACGATCCTCCCAAATGCAACGAACCACACCTCAGACAGATCCCCTGAAGATTTTCATATGCAAATTGCTGCCAGAACAGCTGATTGAACCCTTGAATTCGAACTCCTAGCCGAAGAGGACGACGAAGGTCCACTCGGATACAGGCCCTGGCAAAAGCTCCCCTGTTCTTCGCCAGCGTCAGGATCAGCATAGATGAAATCTCCCGCCGATGCCAGAAAAGACTTGAGGAAATCCAACTTCCAAAACTCCAGAGGGAGATTCGGCAACCTCACCCACACCATCGCCGATGGGATAGAGTCCTCAGCTGGAGTAAATTCCGGCCGCCATGACTTAGTCGCAATCACTTGGCCGTTAATTACCCACGGACGCTGCAACACCAGATCACAAGCTTCTGATGATTCAAATCAGAACACATGGCATCAAAATGCCATACTGACAGGAATAATAGCTCCAGAAACTCTAGCGCGTCTGAATTCTCTGATGAAGGCTTCAGCTGGAACCCACTTGTTGAAGGAGCGCGCAAGGACAGCCTTTTGCTGCCATTCTACCATCTCAGCTTGGAGATCCGCCTCCGACATAGTCACCACGTCAGGGAACAAAGCCTCCAGTCGCGCGACCTCAGCCGGCGATGGAGCTGAAGTGACCCAGACAAACCCGTATCCGCATACCTTCTCCCAGGAACCCAGCCATCAGCAGCCGAATCCGACGACATAGAGGAAGAAGGGATGGCCGAGAGGACGATCGGAGCAGAGGAGAAGAAAAAAGCACCGAAAAAAACACCGGGAGATTGAAGAAGGGATGGAAGCACGAATTTTAAAGCTCGGCCAAAACACTCTTCGACGGTATTAAAAGGAGAAGTTGTTGAAGTTTCTCACTTATCCTTTTAAAATGCAACACTTCAAAAATAAAAAATAAAAAGAATAATTTTTATCCTCATTGATCAAGTTCAATAGATTTTTTTTTAAAAAAAATAGAAAATATTCTTGAAAATTAAATACAATCTTATTTACCAAACAAATTAAGGAGAGTCACGATCGTGGTGATAGTAGTTCTTGCTTTTCTTTCAGCAATGGTAGCTAGTGGCGTGGACGATTCATTGCACCCGGACTTGGGTCATTAAGAGGATGACATCTATTATTAGCATGTGGACTTTGGAAGGAGGAAAAAGGGGAAGCCCTTCATTGATGCAACGTTCCAAATTGACCACCACCTTCAGTGGTACAGCTGTACACGGCTTCCTCGAATCGGTCTAACTTTCCTGACTCGCTAATACCAAGCAATTGTCGAGGTCACGAGAGGATTGGTTCAAATACGGCGTACTTTCCATAAGAGGGAACACGTTGACGAGTAGGCCGACATGACTGAGTTAGTATATTCCGGTTAGATTGTCTTGGTCGGTCCGGTCGGAGAGAACCAGCATCCGAGCGCGTTCCCACGGGACACTCTCGTTTAGGGCATATATACAGACACAACTTTGAGATGATGTATGATCCTCTCTTTTTACGTGAGTTTTGATAGCAAGATCCGAATAACATATGCATTATTGAAAATTATCATATATATATATATATATATATATATATATATATATATATATATATATATATATATATATAGCTTTTTTTTTTCTTAACTACATGAGCCAACTACATGAATTTACTTCCTCCACTCTATTTTGATAGCAAGATTCGAATAACATATGCATTGAAAATTATCAAATATATATATATATATATATATATTCAACTCAATTCAACTAAGCCTTTTTTTTTTTCAACTACATGAGACCAGCTATATGAATCTACTTCCTTCACTCTACTTTAGTTAGGACTAAGTTGATACTCAAATTATAAATAGTTATATTTTTTTAATTATTTTTATCCATATTAGCTTAGGTCTATCTCTACCTCCATTATTATCATGCATTATTAAAAGATCGCTCTTTTTTTAACTAAAGTATTTAAAGGTTTTTATTGTATATGTTCAAATCATCATTTCTGGTATGCGTTTATTTCTAATTCTATCTTTTAAAGTTTTATAACATACCCATCTTAACATGCGCATCTTAACATGCAAAATATATATATAATTTTTTTAAAAAGAACTAATAATAATAATAATAATAAAATTTTAGTTTTAAATTAGTTGAAGAATTATAACTTCAAATAAAATAGTAACGGAGCAAGAATAAAATATTACCATTTCTTGGTATAGGATTTTCTTTTGATTATAGTTTTGTAGTTGTGTTTTTCTTTTAAAAGCCTCCATTAGGTTATTCTTGAGCAACTCAAATTCAGCTAAAAATCAAATGGATTTGCTTTTAAGTTTGGCTCACCTGTAGAATAACTGAGCTTAAGATAGGACTACTTTCCTTAAACTTATTTTGATTAACCAAATTGACTCGAGCCGATGAAGAGTATTTCGATGCATCAAGTCATTGGAATGGGTTCAATAAAATTCCAAACTCATTCTAACGTATTGGGTTCCTTGATTGAACCGCACCTATATTTGAATCTAGTGCAAGATGGGGTAAGAATAGGCTATCCATTCTATTGAAAGACTAATAATACAACAAATAATAAGTTGAGCTAATTCAGGGGTCTTTTTTTTATTCATCAAATAAGTTATATTTTTGATCCAGATCCAGTTTAGTGAATAAAAAAATTAAGATGGGCTTGCAGCTACGCCAGTCAAGTCCTTGGGTAAATCGACCTACCTGCAGTCCTACTCGATCATCGTTTGAAATCTTAGAGCTTGGAAAGTTTTTGTACATCGTTTCGATATAGGATGGTTTTACATTGAACGTAATTATTTATCTACACATGAATCTGCGCATCAATGATGCAGAACTTATGAACGAGTTTCAAATATACACTATCAGAAATTAACCTTTCAGCGAGGAATAAAATCCCTTGGTGAAAGTCAAAAATCCTTTGATGAAGAGTTTCACCGAGAGATTTTCAAGAAAAATTCATCCCTTGGAATATATGATGTTGATGAAAATCTCCCTCAAAAATTTCTTAATAATTATTGAGGGATCAATCATTTTTTCTTGGTAAAAAATTCATCACTGATTACCAAGGGATTTATTGAGGAAATGAGCATCTTACCATTGTACCAATCTATTGTTGTATTAAAAGTTTGGAGTATTTTTCCTAATAAAGCGTGGAAGGGGTTACGCCAATTTAATCGTTAGCAACAAAGGGTCTAAGCCCAGAATTTTGATAAGATATGAACGAGTTAGAAAGAGAGGTAGGAATAAAGGAATTTTTTTTGGGTTTAATTAATGGTATTAAAAATTAATTCATAATATTAATTTTACTTATTACTTTTTTTTTATGCTTGGCATATCCTAGGTACATGATTTTAAAATCACTAAGAGATTTCTAAGAAAAAATTCCTTTCTAATATCACTTTTTTTATATAAAAAAATCTTACCAGCACCAAAGGATTTATCCCTTAGTAAATCTTTAAATGATCGAACTTTGCTTATAAATTTCTTACTAAAAATTATTTAAATAATCACTCATCCATTCATTATAGATTATTACCAAAGATTTTTAAAAAAAAATTATTAAAAAAATATATTGTCAGCAAATTTCTTAGATATTTTTTATTGAAATTAAAAATATATATTTTAAAATTTCTTTCTAATCTTTTGATAATTTTTAAGAAACATATTTCTTGATGACGTGAAAGGCTGATTGATAAATTTATATAGATAAATCATCGTGTTCAGGGTGGCTTGCATTGGAGTAGCGTACAAAGACTTTTTCCCTTCAAGGTTATAATTTCTCGGAGACGTGGCCCATTAGCATACGGACCCTTAGTTTCCAACAAGCAATTGGGGACCATGCCACCTAATCTCACTCATGGCTTTTTTTTTTTTTTTTTTTTTTTTTTTTTTTTTTTTTTACGAACGATCACACCAGTCTAGCGTGAATCAAACTCAACATATCGAAGTACAATATCTGAGATAAGATTATAGGATAAAAAACATCCGATCTTCAGGACCAAAAGCCAGAGCACTGGACCATCCGGGAAGCTACCTAATCATGGCTTATTTTGATACAGAGTTGATGTTTAACTTTTCTTCCTTCTTTTATTTTATTTTAGGTTATTGGTCCTGCACCAGTGGTTTACGGCCATGCATCTTCTCTCTGCAAGATTTGTGCTACCTCAGCATGTGTAGGGTTATAAATAGATTAGATTAAATTAAGTTATACTAAATCACAATCTAATCTAATTTTATATTAAAATTGTAATTTTAAATTCGAACTCAACTTCTTTACAGATCAGATCGAATCTAATTTATAAAAAAAAATTTAGAAGCAACAGATTATTAATCTATTAGAGATCAAATATGATCCGAATTTAATTCGAAACATTAAAATTTGGGATGAAATTGAATCGAATCATATTGCATTTGCATCAAACATTTAACTATTATTTTATAGCTAAGATGTGCTGGTTCATGCCTAAACATAAATTGATTAAAAATTTAATATAAGATTAAAAAAGTTGACTTAAATTTAATTTCTTATTCAAAAACTTTAATTCTATCTAAATAAATGATTATCTTAAAATTTATAAATTATGATATTTAAAATATTTAAGATTAAAAAGACTTGATGTAATTAAGTTAAAAAAAGGAAAGAGATTTAATTGTTGAGATGAAAGAATAATTAATTTAAATGAGAGTTTTTTTTTTGATAAAATGATAAAGATAATTAGAGTAAAGAAAAAAAATTATATAATTAATGTTTAAGATTTATATCGAGTCAAAAATAAATATATGATAAATTCAATTTGTAATCCAAATTAGATCCACTTAATTTTTAAATTCAATCGAACTCATAGGTTTTTAAATACGAATTAAATTAGATTTAATTAGATTAGGATAGAAATCAAATCACCCATTCATCCGATCCATTCGCGGTGCCCATGCCACAAATCTCTAAAACCACTCCATAAATCATCAAGTGCTTATCCAAGATTAATATTATAGAACATGCATGACTCAATCATTATAAACTTTCCTTGCAATTGGATCACTTGAGAGCGAGATTATACAAATTATACAAATTTCCTACTCAATTCACTGTTGAAGGATCAAGCACAAGCTCTCTTTCATCGATCATGGGATTAACTCAATGAATATTCTTACATTCCCAAGAACATATCAAACTTTTGTTTGAGTACTACTTCAACATATGACCAAAGATAAAGCCTCTCCCGCGTGGAAACGGGCAGGCTAAGCCTCGCCAGGTCCAACAAATATTAGAGCAAGCAAGCGACGAGGTCTCATGAGGGAAGGATTCTACGATGAAAAAAAAAAAAAAAAAGTCTTTGTACATCACTTCGATGCATTTTGATACAGGATAATCAAATATGATAATTTATTTATAGATAAATTATGCATATTTGATATAGGATAATCAAATATTCGAGCAAGCAAGCGACGAGGTCTCATGAGGGAAGGATTCTACGATTAAAAAAAAAAAAAAAGTGCATTTTGATACAGGATAATCAAATATGATAATTTATTTGTAGATAAATTATGCATAAGTAATGCTGGATCTATGAGCAAATCTTTTGATGCGGACTTATGAGTGCATGAATCACTACGTTCTGTATAAATTATTACGTTATAGTATAAATTATTCTGTATTGAAGCAATGTGTGATGCTCTTCCCAATACTAAATTATTATGTATTGAAGCAATGTGTAATGTCCCTTTCAATAATCTCATATCAAAAAATTGAAAGTTGATTGTATCATTTATAATCAAAAGATGGATAAGTACCACTTGAATCCCTTTTAGATTGTGACCTGGATTGGATATTTCTTGTCTTATTTTTTATAACAAAACGGATTTGCGGGTCAATCGATTGAATCGGATGAATATTATAATTAATTTTTATTTTAATAATATAAAATAATAAAATATAAATATAATTTAAATAATAAATTAAAAAAAATCTTAAAATTAAGTTGAACCGGTCCAAAATCCGAATGGTTCAATAGATTTTTTGATTTTCACTGTATCATAAAAAAGATTAATTTTAATAATAAAATTAAATTAAATTGATGACCAAATTTTTGATTTGGCCGATTAAATCGATTGATGTGGTCCAGTTTTTAAATCACTGATGCTGTGGGCTTGAAGCCCGCGTTGTTACAGAATGCAAATAAGAAAAAAAAAAAAAAAAAATTTTCCTCCCACGGTGGCTCCGCGTCCTGAGCCGCTTCTCTCGTCCATCAACGAATCATCATCATGGAAGGCTCCAAGAGTCGGATGGACTTCGTCAATCCGGAGCGTTCCGGCCACTTGCCGGGCCGTACCCATCCACTGCGCGATGACTAAATTTCCTCCGTAGCTAACCGACGGTTGACATCTTATCCCCTAAGCAACCGCCCAGTCCGAGCTTTCTCTCTTCTTCTTCTTTAATTATTACGAGAGGTGTCTGTTGAGTTTTTTTTGAATTTTTCTTTAAAAAATTGAAACGGCTATCATGATCCATTTTAAGAATACACGCATATAGTTTACTTTTTTTTTTTTTTTTTTTAGTTTTAAATACCCATTGCCGTAGGATAATGACGGTAATATGTGTCACCTACACGTGGATTGGATTAATGTTTCTGATAAAAATATACTTTTATCTTCAGACTTTTTAGTTGCCACGACTTAGTTTCTTATATTTGATAGAATAACTGATCTATTATTCTGATAATTTATTCATGTGATATAAGAGCATATTAATTATTTATTAATTTTAATTAATTATTTAATATTTTAAAAATAATTTTATATTAAATAAAAAAAAGGTTTGAAAGTCTATATAACTTAATTTATCTACTATTAATTAACTTACACTTAAATTTTTAAGATCACATATTTTTTATTTCAAGAGTAAATTTATAGGCTTGAGATAATTATAGATGGTATTAGAGTTCATTCGGATAGCATAAAGTTATTTTACCTTTTCAATACTAATGATCCGGTCCTGATAGATTCTGACTACTATAGTTTGATAATGTGAAAAGATTGTAATACTGTTATCGTGGAAATCCGTTCTTCGACTCGGGTATGCTTTGGCTCTGGGTTCGGACGCCGATCTCTTCACCTGGGGTGGAACCTAGTGGAACATGCAAAACAGTCAGCACGCAAAGGGTATCTCGGGGGCCACCTCTAGATGGGTAGGGTATTTCGGGGGCCACCTCTAGATGGGTGTTCTTCCGAGAGCTCGGAGTTCTGATGGAGCTTTAATGAAGTTTTTCAATATGAGAGCTAGTGAATGTGTACCTGAGATGTTGGGATTGTATCCTAAAGCCAATCATTTGATGATTGAGCTAATGTAAATAGCATATAAATTGATATATTAATAAAAGTTATTTAGCAGTTTATTCATTACAAGAACATCTTCTTAATACTCCTGATAGTAATGAAGCCCTTAGGATCTTCTTTCACGATAAATGAGGATTTATCTTTGAAGGTCCTCAAAAGAGTTTGTGACCAAATGATATACTATGACAGGGCCATAGTACTATCAATTATAGGACGTTTTATATCATATTTGTTGGTTGTCCTCTTAACCAAGGAGTGTAGAGACACTGGTATGACATACAGATTAAAGTGTATGAGTATATTTCATCGAACGTGACTCATTTTCGGATACTCTGCTGTCAAGAGTTAATCCGAGAAGATATAGGTATAAGTATCCTTCAGACCTGAAGATCACAACCAGTGACTTGCAAGCAACTCATTGTACTTAGGTGCCGGACCATCTGGATTTCTAATCCAGCTACGAAAGGTTACTGGATGCAGTCAAGTACTTGTGGTAGTCAGTTATGGATCAAGCTGGAATTTGACCTATCTCGTTAAAAGGAGAAATGCTTGTGTTTCAATTTAGCAAGACCTTGGCCAAGGCACTTCATGTGAAGGTCACATGATCACAAAAATTGAAATCACTATATGGATTTGTTGTTTAGAGTTGACAGGCTCTTAAGCCATCCTTAGTATTGTGGTCAAGAGGATGAATTATACGGTAACTATTTCTTAGGGTTCTTGGAGTTTGCTCGGCAACTCTTCGACCTATCCGGATGTCGGGTTCTATTGCTAGATGGGCACATCGATTAGTATAAAAGTTATTTCTATGCTACCGGCTTAGGTTCGAACCTAGAGAGTTACACGCATAGAAGTTTCCTAGGATGATTTATTTCCTGATCAACGATTGAGAATCGTACATAATTTAATTAATCAATTTGATTGATTGAATTATCTCAATTGGGTTAAGTTCAAGTGAATAAGATTCAATTTGGTTTAAGTATATTAGAAGGACTAGTCAATTTCAAATATTGATTTAAAATTAGATTTTATTTGGATTTAAATAGATTCGGGACTAGACAAATTTGATTTGGGCTAGAATTATAATCTATGTAGGTTCAGTCCAATAAATTTAAATCAGCTTAAACCAAAACCCGAACCCAAACCCCTCGCAAAAAGGATCTCACGTGATGAGATAACTTGATTAAATTATCATGTAGAATTTAATTTAATCTTCTCCAAACCATTTCCGTTGGAATTCTAAGTGTTAGAATTAAAGTGGAATTAATGTACCTCTTTGAATTAATGAGACGATGGAATTCTAAGTGATTATAATTCATATCTCTTTGGTTTTCACCGAACATCGGAATTAAACAAAAGGCTGAGTCTCTTTGGTTTTAACCGAACAGCAGAATTCTAAGAGTTAGAATTGAGCCTATAAATTGAAGGACATCCCTCACCATATTACAACAATGAGATGTTATGGATTGAATTTATAAAGAGTTAGAAGAGAAAATCCTGGTGTAATTCTGGTGTCATAAAAAGTTTGATGGATCTTAGAAGAAGATTCAACTAGAAGGATTCAAGATCAGCAAAATTATTTTTCCGCGAGCTAGCACTCCCGGGAATCCGATCATTCGGGACTTCGCATGGACGATACTAGAGGCCGGATATTGAACGGCTGTAGAGCACAAAGGATTTACCTACTGTTCTTAAGGTGAGTGATTTGATCCCTAGATCTTAAGGCAGGCTTCAAGACGAGTAGTATGACTTCTCATCTTGAATATTAAGATATGATCTTAATTATTTAATTTATATGCATTATTTAGATCAAACGATCTTATAATATAAGACAAAGATATGATCTTGATGCATATTAGATAGATTAATATGTAATCTTTAAATTTATGCATTGATAATTGTTATCAAAATTAAAACATGTATGCCTCAGGGATTATTTATCCCTGTATGAGAGACTTGGGGCTGTGATATTTATACGCGATCACCTGATTCCTTGGGCGTGTCACATAGGGTTTGAAAGCTATTGAGATTCAAAAAAGATTCGAATCAAGTTTGTTACGAGGCTAACAAGATCCATATCTTGTCAGTTAGAGGACCGACGACCAGGAGAGTTGGTTGATGCCTTGAGATTCAGCGATTATGTAGGTCCTAGGCCACTTTCATGGCCACATCTAGTATGATTCTTCGGTTATTGTTAATTTGAACTCTCCCGCGTTTGATTCTGAGGTGTTCGTGTGCTTCGGCCCGACTGAAGCGAGGGACAATTTGGTTTTCCGAGGTATAGGATGGCTCGGTCTGCCGAGGTATAGGAATGGTTCGGTTCATCAGGGGGACCCGACTCTGCTGAAGGCAGTTCGGCTTCACCATCTTGCGAACGTGACAGCTGACCGACAGAATGTTGGGATTGATGTTGGGATTGGAATTACTCTTGACTCAATTATCGATATGCACGAACATTAATGCGATAATAATTTTACCCCTCATCAAATACTATAAAAATAAGTCTTACATCGAATATAAAAATAAGTCTTATATTTAGGTTCAATTGCTATCTAACTTTTAGAGTCATATATGTTCTTAATTAGGATAGTAAGTGAGCTTGAAGCGTTACCAATCATATGCAATATAATTTTAAAAAAACGAGGCACCAAAATATAATAGCCGAAAGTTTGAAGTTGAAAATAACCTCTTTAATCCAAAGAACCTTGTTGTTGCCTGTGAGAGAGGTAAGAGAGGGCTAGTGGGGGCCATCGCCCTCCAAGTTTTCCCATCACTCACATGCTTGCTCATTTGGAATACAGACGTGGCCCCTCTCCAATGGGCATATGACCCTGCTAATATTGCTTGATTAGATCTATTTAAAGTGTTACATCCATGATGGATCATTGATATAAGTTTTCTGTTTTTTTTTTTCACTCATTTTGTGGTTGCTACATATATAATATATTATGTATCCTTCTTCTTCCTCCTCTGATCGTTTTATAAACCTTTTGAATGTGATAGCTGATGTTGATCCTTTCAAATTGGTGGCAGCTACGTTGTCTCATTCTGGAGCTGGCTTCTTCTTCTTCTTCTTCGGTTATTCCAATGGGATTTTGGATCGACTTTATTTTAGAAACACTAAGCGAGACCAACAATAGTGACAAAAAGTGACGGTGGTGGTGATGAGTACGAGCTCTGTGAAGCCATGTATTGACTTTCATATGATATTTTGATTACCGTTTTAAATCAATCCCAATTCCAGGCTTTACTGGTGCCAACGATTCCAAAGTGATTGATATTACACCATAATCTATGATTAATGGGCGCCGTTCGCCCAATCAGCCTTTTGCTTCATTCTTTGCAAATTAAACATAGAAACGACTTTGTGCATCGCTTTTGATGCATTAAAGCATGTATTAGACGTGACTATTGATCTCATGCCGTGCGGATGCATGTATCATGGCTCATTGGCTTCGCTCGCATAGACACGAAAGCGTTGTAGAAAGACTTTTTCATTAAACACTATTTACTACGTCCACTTGGGTTGCATTTGAATGAATAATTTTAAGAAGAGATTTTATTTAGAATGAAAATTTTAATATTTTAAAATTAAAAATTTTATATTCCAAATAAAAAGTTTTAAAATTTTATAAAATTTTACCCATAAATTTAAAGAATCCAATTTTTTTAATAAATTACTCAAATAAATATATATATTTTAAATAAATGCATTGATCATTTCTATTCATTCCCATTACATTTTTTTTCTCTTTTCTTTTGCTTCATTATTTCATTGTTTTTATTTTTTATTTTTTTTTATGGTACAGGAAAGAACGAAATGAAATCATAAGATAAATTTTTATTTTTCGTAAACAACTACCTAAATAGAAAATTGATAAAAAAACATTTTAAATTATTATAAATCTTCAAAATATCTCATCAAACATGGATATCCATTTGGCAAACCGATAAGTTTACTAATGGTAAAATAATATAACTGACAACAGCGAATAATTAACAAATCCAAACAAAAAAAAAAATGAAGATAATAACAAGACAGTAGCTTAATTAATAATTACCATCGTTTGAAATTTTATATTATGCAACAAATTGCTTTAGTGGACGTCCCTATATGAACCCAGCAAGAGGACGCTTTGGTCAAGGGAAAATAAATATCCTTGCTAATAATATTGGTCTCATGTGGGCTTAGGAAGGGGTGGCGCTGCTTCCTTGTAATCGCCACCACCACGCGTTTCAATTCCTTGGTGGCATCCCCCAGTATAAAATTAGAGAATCGAACACCCACCACCACATCCAAAAACACCACCTCTCATCCAATTCCAGGCCTTCTATCTATAATTCCTCTTCCACCTATTCCTGCCGACTTGTTCCCTCTATCCGTAGCCTTTCTCTCTCTTTCTATCTCTCCCCTTCTATTCCGCCTTTATTCCCGCTATTCCAAGTCGGCCTTTCTATTTAAAAATCATAGGCAGTTAAGACTTCATTGATATCTATTTAGAACTTCATCGAACTCTTTACCAGGGGAGTTGGGACTTAAAAAGAAAAGGTATAAAATCAGTTGGGATTTAGGCAGAGGGTATATAGGATAAGCGTTATTCAGGTTATTTTAATATTTAATATTTGGGGTGGTGGTGGTATCGAGTTAAATAGGAAGACAAAGACTTCGTCTAAGGCGGAGGAGAGGCGGAGACCCCCACCTTCCGAACGGCTATAATTAGCCGGGTTAAGCGAGAGAGGGTAAACGAACGAAGGCAAAGGGGCGAGAAGTGAAGGAAGAGAACAATAGAGTAGAAAGGAAAAAAAAAATATTTATTTATTGTAGTGGAGAAAGGGAGAGAGGGGGGCCGGAGATCGCCGCTGGCGGGCTCATCGGAGGACCTTGCGGGCTTCCGCCGAGCCGCCGAATCGCTGCGTGGGCTGATCCGGCGCGGGATTTCGCCGCTGGATTGAGAGGGATTTGAAGGAAAAAGGGAGCATCTTGGGAAAGTTTCGATTTTTATCGGTCCACCATGCCGGAAGGAGGGTACTACAGTTCCAAGAAGACGGACGACATCTGCGAGGATGTCTGCGGCGAGGTAATCTTCGTTCTGCCTCTTGATTTTTTTTTTTTTTTTTTTTTTTTTTGGAGCTATAGATCTATTTTGCTTAATTCTTTTAGGGTTTCGGAGTGGCTGGTTTGAATTTTATCAGCCAATGTCTTATTTGTTAGTTTTCCTCCCTGAAACCCTGTAATGTTGGATTCTTTTCGTTAAAAATCCGATTTTTTTTTTTTGTGTGTGCTTTAATGGGGTTTGTCCCCTTTCATTATCTCGATGAACTATGATTGGGGCTTTGCCCTATCCGTTTCCATGAGAAAAGGGGGTTTTGTCCCTTCTTTTTTGGTGTGTTGGGGTTTAAATTAAAAAAAAGTTTGGATTGAAAAGTTGTGATTTGGGGGATCCATGTCCCAAAAAAAAAAAAAAAACACATATCTTGCTTGAATTTGAGTGCTACTTTCCATGCATTGGAAACCTTATGCTGTTGCCTAATTTGATATTTACTGTTATTCTTGGTATCATCTGGATTCGTAGTGTTGGAATTTGATTATGATTCTGAGACCAAAATTGTTATATGGATTGAGAGTTGTTTACCAAAATTCAGTTTCAAATGTGCTGTTGTGATGTTTGGTTAATTAAATATTTATTGACTTAAATTTTATCTAAATTTTCAGCAGACTTCAAGAGCAGCTCTGAGCATGTCAAGGCTCCGATGTGCCCTTCGGGGTTTTGATTTGAAGGCATTGTTGCTTCTTTTTGTGGGTGTTCCGATTCTTATCTTCATCATATATGTACATGGCCAGAAGATCTCCTACTTTCTGAGGCCCCTGTGGGAATCTCCTCCTAAACCCTTCAATACCATCCCGCACTACTACCATGAGAATGTCTCCATGGAGAACCTTTGCAAGCTCCATGGATGGGGAGTTCGGGAAACCCCAAGGCGTGTCTTTGATGCAGTACTCTTCAGCAATGAACTTGATATCCTTGAAATTCGATGGCACGAGCTGAGTCCATATGTTTCAGAGTTTGTTCTCCTTGAGTCCAATTCTACATTCACTGGCTTGAAGAAGCACCTCTTCTTTGCAGAGAACCGGCACCGCTTTAAGTTTGCTGAGTCCAGGCTTACTTACGGCACCGTTGGAGGGAGATTTGTGAAGGGGGAGAATCCTTTTGTGGAGGAGTCTTACCAGCGAGTGGCATTGGATCAGCTTATCAGAATAGCAGGCATCACTGATGATGACTTGTTGATCATGTCTGATGTTGATGAGATTCCGAGTGGGCACACAATCAACCTTCTGAGGTGGTGTGATGATATTCCTGAGAAACTACATCTCCAGCTCCGGAACTATCTGTACTCATTTGAGTTCTTCCTTGATGACAAGAGCTGGAGAGCTTCAGTTCACAGGTTTCGAGCTGGGAAGACCAGATATGCTCATTTCCGCCAGACTGATGACCTATTGGCTGATTCAGGGTGGCACTGCAGCTTCTGCTTCCGCCAAATCAGTGAGTTTAAATTCAAAATGAGGGCATACAGCCATGTGGATCGCGTGAGATTCTCCTATTACTTAAATCCATCAAGGATTCAGGATGTTATATGCCGAGGAGCTGACCTATTTGATATGCTTCCAGAGGAGTACACATTCCAGGAAATCATCGCCAAGTTGGGACCGATACCGAGTTCGTATTCTGTTGTCCATCTTCCAGGTCACTTACTTCAGAATGTTGACCGGTACAGATATCTTCTGCCTGGAAACTGCATGCGTGAGGGTGGCTAAATTTTGTTAGTGGGCATCATAGGTTGCTTGCAACTGCTACAGAGAAGGTGCTTATGGAAAATTGATCTGTGACTTTATATTGGGGATGAATATCTAACTTAGTTGGATGATTCTTCTGTGGAGATGGGCAAGCATGGGTGAGCTTTGTGCTTATATGTGCAAATAGTTTTTGAAGATTTAATAGTGTTAATGCCTGCTTGCCTGGGACCCATTTATTTGCCAGAGGAGCTCGGTGGATTGTAAGTACCATGGGAGATTGTTTGTCTCTTCCTCCCTTCTTGGTATGTGATATCACACTAGATGTTGTAGAATGCAAATCGAGTGAGTTTTTTACATTCTGGGAATTTGTTTTCCTCTAGAACTAATTTATTCATGTATTCTTCTTCCAGCCTGCCTTGATGTTCTATTGACTTTGTGATTGTACCACCTGATTTATTTAAGCTCTCCATATGGTGACAGTTCTGATTAATTATGGGATATACTTTTTAGTAGCCCAGTCATGATTATGGTTATGATTACCATTACTTCCCACACATGAGGAAATGCATCAACAAAATTTAAGGAATCTGGGAATTGCATCTATCTTTTGCTGTAGGATTTTGTTCACAGTGAGTCATGGAAGAGAGGACTTGTTGCCTAACTTTGTAGAAAAGATTTAGTAATGACTCCGTTTTTCACCAGGAGTCATCTTTGTTGACATGGATCTCCTTTCAGGCTTCTCAAGAGTTCACAGGCATGTGTTCCCATTAGTCAAAATTTAGTTTGAATAAAGTGCGTGATCCTTCATCCTTGGCTTTGTCCTGATATTTGTCATCATAAAGAGCCTTTGGATGCTAAAAGTCTGCACTTGTGGGCATTATCTGGTCAGGCTTCTAAAGGTTGCATTACAGCATGTAAGCTGTTATTTAGATGACCTTGTCGGCCTTTATGGATCATTGATTCATACTAAAGGTCTGAATGTTCTTTCAGAACTTGCCTCATCCTTCCTCTTAGGCTTCTGAGATCCTCTCTTTACTAATTTTTTTTAAGTGATCAGAGCCCCTTCGTGTCATGTCCAGCCTAGCCTTTGCTGCACATCATACTAATTGCTAACAACACAGGTATAGCAAATCAGAAAGATGTGCATTAAGGTCTCAGTGTTCAGCCATGTTAATTGCAATATAAATGCCAGAGAAGCAATTGATTTGTTAAAAAAAAGTTGATTCAGCTTAAAGACAAACAAGTTGGGCCTAATAAGTATTGCTGTAGTTTAAGCCTGCTTTGCGTTCAATTTACTTGTCTGTAGTTCCTTAGATTTATCTCTGTGGAGATCTGATCAAACTTAATGTAAATTTCCAATTGAGGTATTTCAAATCTGTAACTACTTAGAGGCTGCATGGAAAGACTACAGTTGATGAATTTAGATATCTAATTCCTACTGCGTGATCTTTGTATGAAGAAATAGCAGAAAAATTTGATGGGGAAGGTTAAAGGTGGGAAAAACTAGCTCATACCGTCTGGTTTTCTAAGTTCTGTCTTCCTTTAGTTCCTAATATCATAAATGAGCTGTAGAGCTAAGGATATCAATTCGCTTGAAGAAAACTACAAAGATATTTGTTTGAATCTCCTCTGAGATGTATTCTGGGCACATTATCATATTTGTATATTGGACGCATTAAATTGCAATATTAATTCTGCTTATGGAAATGGTCAGACAGCATTAAATCGGATACTCTGATTAGTTATTTTTGCAAAATATCCATTGCAAGATAATAGCATCTTTCAGGTGACTTTATAGCCTGCTTTATTAGAATGGGAAGAACTAATTCTCAATGGGAGACTAGCCAAGTCTCCTCAGCCTGTTAAGGGACTTCAATCTATTCTTTTTCTCTAGGAAAAATTATTATAAATGTTCCTTGCTAGCACACACGTGAGTCAAGCTCTCAACTTTATTCCCGTCGTCACAGGAAAAAATTGTCCCTCAAAAGTCCTTTTCATGAAAGATATCTTTTTTCTGGCATTGCTGGAGGGAGGGAGAGATGTGATGACTTGACCCTGAGTCTCTCTGTAAGAAGACTTGGACTAAGAAGCTATGGGCACAATATTCCAGTAAACCCATATTTTTAAATTGATCTTTTGTCGCTTGCATGTTGTCTTTATAAGAAGTAGGATTGTCAAGCCATGCAAACTGTTCCATTACCCGGCCTTTCACTTTCTTGCTTCCTTTGGTCAAGCGAAAGTTTCCTGGCAAGCTCTAGCATTGTGCCTTGAGAAGTGAGAACCTGGCACTGGAAATTCCTGCGTCCCCTCTTCTGCCAACGATCAGATACCTGGTTTCCTTAAGGTTGGCTTGTGTGGTCTAGTAATAAAACAATCTGAAGCGTGGGTAAATAAATCTTTCGATCCTCATAAATTGGCTGCTTCAACTGGTGCTATCTGATGACAGATCCTTTCCCTGGAAGCTCGTTTGTAGCATTGGATGCAGCAAAAGTCTGAGGAACAGGCACAACATTTGAAACAGGGTATGGAAACAACGCGAACACAGTTGTTCAATCCTTGTCATTGACCTTGAGAACATGGTGGCATTATCAATCCCTCGCAAGGGCCAAACTTTAATATGGGCCCCATATATTTGGTGAATTCCATGACAAAACCTCTGAAATCAAAGTAAATGGTTCCAGTACCGCTGGGAGGAGTTCCTGTTCACAAATTTTCGGAGGTGTTCTCTACTCCTCCTAAATGCTTGACGTGGATAATTTTCCATCATTTATATTTGGTAATAGCTGTCAGGATCAAGAAGGGGTCCACACGTATAAAGAAGTATGGGAGTTGGAACATGGTTTATGTCTTTATCCTGTCACCTCATGTAATGCATACATAATTAGGAAATTTCATCCTTTTCTTGAAGACCTTCATTGTTGAGGCAAAGTTTTTGAATAAGTAAAGGTCACCAATTGATTCATGAGGTGCTCTCTCTCTCTCTCTCTCTCTCTCTATATATATATATATATATATATGTTAATTTAAATACATCCCAATTATTTTAGCATGTGCTCGGATGAGAAAAAAAAAAAGGAAGAACCATAAGCCAAATGTCACTTTATTTTTGGGCTCAAACCTTCACTAGAATTTTTCAGAGAAAAGTCTTTGTACATCGCCTCCGGGTGTAGCAAGTCCTACATGGGCTGCACTGTCCTTTCTTATTGGTTGATACCCATTAAAAAATGTTAAGACATTTTAATGATATTTTGAAGGAAAAAATTATGATACCCCAGTTTTAAACTTACAACACCATAGTTATAAAGTTAAGACACTCGTTCAGAAAGCAAAAAAAAATTATGACATCCCAGTTTTAAACTTACAATACCGTAGTTATAAAATTAAAATACTCGTTCAGAAAGCAAAAAAAATTACAACATCCTAGTTTTAAACTTACAACACCCTAGTTTTAAAACTAGGATATCATAAATTTTTCGATCGAGATATTGCAAAGCTGTTTTAACATTTTTTAATGGATATCGTATGTATGTGGACAATAAAAAGAGACAGTATAGTTACTGTACCAGATGTATGTAGTATACAAAGTCTTTTCCATTTCTTCAGACTAGTGGTTAAGCGTTTGGACTTTTCTGTCTTTTTTTTTTTTTTTTTTTTTTCATTATGTTATAGTTAAGGACCCCTTGGTCAAAAATCACGGCTGATGAAGTAATGTTTTCTCAAAGTTCTAAAAAGGACGGATATGATCTTTTATGACGTTCAAACTTCATAGACAAACTGATCATGTTGAAGAAAATGTAGGAAGAGAGAAAATAATTCCAGCTGATGATAAACATATGCTAAGATGTAGTAACAATGGTGGAGAGGTACAAACCAAAAATGTGATAAAAGCTCCAATGAAAAGAATCTGTCTAAGAGAAGCATCAAACAAGGTTACATGAGACACGAAAAATCCAAAATTTATAAAAACATTTGAGTATCATGCTGATTCTCATATCACGCGCCGGGGAAAGATCCCTTTCTCGGCCTTTCGGCTATAAGATCAAGTTATGCATGGGAAAGATAAAACAAGACAAAAAAAAAAAAATTGTATATCCATTTTAATAAAAGCCACCAATATCTTATAAAGCTTTGTGCAGCAAACAGATGCATGAAGTGGATGAGGTGCAAGGAATTTGCTTAAATTTAGCTTTCAGTCTCCGTTACTGATGCATTTGCTGCAAGATTTTGCTCTTCCAGAAGCTTCATTTGGCGTTCTGCATGCTCTCTTTCGCATTGGCTGATTCCCATGATAATATCAAGCATCGTGCCAGTGGTACCAAAAAAGACCAAGGGCGCCAAGGACTTCTTCCGTATCCCCACCGGGATGGCAACTAAAGCCCCAGCTACTGAGAAGAACCATGTACCAAGTGCACTGCAAGCATCCATCAATAAAAAAATCGATTATCCTGCGTTTGCTATTGACCTAATAGACCTAACTTAGAAGAAAATCAGTAAGGAATAGAATATACTCTTTCATTTGGTCTAGTTAGTTTAAAAGTAGGAAGTTTTAGCCTTATATAATAAAATTCTCGTAATGTTATGAATGCTTAACAGCAAGGAGTTCCTTTATTGGGTTATCCTTGGAAGGAATTTCATTGCAACATCTCTCGAGGACGACCAGGAGAGGGTTGACCTATGAGGTCTGTGATTAGGTGTCAGTGGAATAGGTTTAGCCATGTCGATACCCAAACCTTAAATATATTTATTACATCCAAATTCAAACCAAACCCAATTTAAACACTATATCCATACCCAATATTGGATCCAAAGAAGGTCTGGTATTGGGTAAAAATCAGGTATCTGACAAATTATTTGAGTATGTTTGCAGACTATGTTTTTCAAATGATTTAAAGCACCTAAAACGTTACCTTGTGAACTGCAGAACATAATATAAAAAAAAATAAAAATATATAAAGAGAGTATTTGTCCATCTATTACTTTTGCTACCCATGCATCTATGTAATTAAAAGACATGAAGAATGAAAAAGATCATCCAATAATCAAGATTGATATATTGATTAAATCACAACAAATATATTATAAAAAAACTACAACAAATAACATGCTAGGAATTTGGCGGAAGAAGATGAGTCACATTTATTTACTTCACTTTTTTTTTCATTTATGATTAAAATAATGATATTCATATATGCAAATGTATGTATGTATTTATGTATTCATATGTGAATATCTTTTATGTAACATTGGGTTGGATTTCAGTTTTTCAGGTATGGATCTACCTACCTAAACTGAAACCTGATCAAATAGAACTTCAAAGTCTAATTTTGGAATCCAAACCCAACCCAATAGCATACTAGGTTTATTTTTCATACCCAAATCCTGTATTTCAGGTCAGTTTTGATTTGGATTAGCATGTTATCAACCTCCACTGAAACCCGTCCATGATCAGTGGATCTTACTTGGGTGTCTAGGGATCTATAAATAAGAGGACTGATGGCATATCAGAAATTTAACACAATTTGAAATAGGGGATTTTTCCCTTCGCCAACTACAAGTCCTTCCCCCTTTTAATTTCCCTTTCACTATTTTTCTATTTACTTAGCCTTGCTACCATGCAAATATATATTCATATGATAAGTATGAAATTATGACAGATGGGCAAATTACTTAAACAAGTGCATCTTGCAAGAATATCATTCGGTCTATATGATATAATAAGATGTAGGCAGTAGATACTAGTATAAGGTAGTAATTAAATAATTCTAGCATATTTCCTTATTACAGCATTCTATTTCTATTATGATTTTGCATATAGTTTAGTGCTGGGGCTTGCATATAGACATATACACTTCTAATACATAGTATAAAAGTGGCTTATGACATATCAATAAAATAATTTTCTGAGAAAACTTCATCAAATGATAAAGGTAACAACAAAGATTAAAACAATAATATAGATGATAACATGCCTAACATGTCCAGTACATCGTATAAAAGTGGCTTTTGTTTTATATGTGAAAATAATATGCCTAACATGTTCAATCTTCATTATAGATGATAAAGGTCAAATGTGAAAAAAAAAAATCATATGATCTACCAGGTTAGATAGTACTATAAGATGCAAATAAGCCATCCTCGATGCTATGAAGTTTCCTATCCTAACAACAAAGTTACCTCATAAGTGAAGAAAAAAAAATGCTTAAGAATTTTATTATTTCTGTATAAAATTTTATAATTCATTCTACTTTATATATACAACTTTCTGTTACACTAAGGAAAAAAAATTACAGCTAATTCTTTTAACTTTAGGAATAAATTATTGACCCTAATTTTCTTCACTAAACTTAAAAAGATTATTGACCTTGATTTTCTCCACTAAACTTGGAAAGATTATTGACCCTGATTTTCTCCAGATTATTGATTCTGATTTTCTCCACTAAACTTTCCTAAAAATCTTCCTAAGATTGCTCATCAAAGATTTCCTACACTCACCCTCAAACGGGTGAATATAGGTCTTTCATTTTCAGCTTGCTAATATTTTCATGAAACATGTTACACAGCTCTTTTGTCATCATATCTGCTAGTTGAAATTCTGTAGGTACATACGGAGTACAAATCAGTCCACTATTTAACTTCTCTTTAATGAAATGTGTGTCTATCTCTATATATTTTGTCCGGTTATGTTGCACTAGGCTGTGAACTATACTTATAGTTGATTTGTTATTCATAGGTATGCTCCATTGAATTTTCATATCCTCTAAAATAATTTTGACCCACAGTAATTCACATACTCCTACTGCTATAGCTCTAAACTCAGTTTCTGCACTTGACCTTGCTACTACATTCTATTTCTTGCTCCTCTAAGATACTAAGTTTCCTTCAAGAAAAGTACAATAGTCTGACGTTAACTGCCTATCGACTAGAGATCCTGCGAAGTCCATATCCATGTAAACTGCCTGATCAATTGTAGATCCTTTCTTGAATAGAATTTTCTTTTTTGGATGTACCTTTAAGTAATGAAGAACTCGATAGACTGCCTGTAGGTAAACTTCTCTAGGATCATGCATAAACTGACTAATAACACTGACCGAATAGGCTATGTCTGGCCTAGTATGCGCAAGATAGATGGGTTTCCCAACAAGCCTTTACTTTTCTTTGTCTACTGCCTTATTCCAAGGGCCTCGCTTAATTTATGATTCTATTCAATAGGAGTTCCAACTGGTTTGCTAGCCATCATAGCTATTTTCTTGAGCAGGTTTGTAACATACTTTTGTTGAGAAATAAAAATTTTCTTTCTTAATCGAGCCACTTTAATTTTCAGAAAATACTTCAATCTTTCCAAATCTTTTATCTCAAAATCCTTGGCTAGACACTGCTTTAAGGCTTCCTTCTCTACTTTATCGTTTTCTATCACTATAATGTCATCCACGTACACAATTAATATAGTGACTCCTCCTGAAACTGAATACTTGATGAAAAGCATGTGATATCCTTGACTTTGTTTTGACTCACAAGATCCCCTTATCTTACTCAGAGAATAAATGATTTAACCAAACATAATCACATCATCGTTCTTTGTATTGTTGAAATGAACTTGCCATCAAATAGAATGACAAGATCCATAAGATCTCGCCTATTTATGGCCAAGGATTAAGGTATCAAATGCCACATCCAAGGATGACATGAAACTACAAAGCACCATATTGCATCATGTCATGTCGTGTGCCATGGCAGTCACGTGCTAGGTCACGTAGCTATGAAAATGGGTCTATGCCAATCCATATGGTATATACTGTTCTGTTCTGACAAAATTATTTAAAAGACTATGGCCAATAAAATGAAGAACATAATTCACTAATACCAAAACTAAGAAAATGACCATAATATGAAAGCAAGAATAAAAAATACCAAATATGTAGTACATTAATGGAAGAAGCAACTCAACAACATTCAATGCTATTTCATTAATAGACATGTCCCTCAAATATAATGGAGATCATTCAGACTGTGGCCTAGGTGGGCTTTAGGCCATTGTCTTGGATGTTGGTTGGTTAACAACCAAACACCAACATAAATCAGTATGAATCAATATGGACTTGCATGGTTTGGTGGTGCAACAATCACAGATATGCAGCCTATAATTAAGTCTATACCTGAATGCGGAGTATATATCACATAATATTAACTATATGCTCCTAAATGTTCAATTATGAAATCATTTGGTTGAGTCATCAAATAAACATTTTATGAATGGCAACGCTGATATCATTGGTTGCATGGCAACAATCGAGCCATCAGAACAAGAAGCACCTTGCCAACTAGCCAAATTGATACCTTAACCCTATGCAAAATTAAGAAATATAAATATATATGCAGAAAATCCATAGGACACAGGCTACTTGTAAAGAAGATTCAACAAACAATCACTATGGGCAAGACTAATCATGATTCAGTAAAGGCTTAAAACTGTATCCTCTTCCTGCCATAGGGACATGCAAAGTAAGTTCCTCTCTGTTATGGCAAAGATAGAGATCACCATTCCCCCTATGCCTGTGTGCTTACCAGACTTCACCATGGGAGATCCAAGAAGGAATCAGTGTTTGTGTGTGGATTTCTCTTACCCATGTTCTCCATCATCAATGCCTCATGCATAATCTCAACTCACTGTCGATCTTTGGATCCCTAGAAAGTGAGGTTATTCCTTTTTTTTTTTTTCGCTATTGGCCCTTGGTTTGGATCCAATTTTACAAGGTTTTTAGGGTGAGCTAAAGCTTGAATTTGAGAATGATTCAAGCTCAAACTCAATTTTGTCCTGTACAAACAAACAGTTGCCTGCCAAGTGAAGTTTGAGCACGTGTTTAATCTTGGGTCATGCTTGAGGTGCGGTTAACCACTCATCTAGCATGACCAAGCTGAGCTCAAATGGTTTGGTATTGGGTCTAGCTTGGTTTCTCTGCAGCTTTAGCATTTCTTTTTTATCAAGTGGACTTGCACATGTGTCTCTGATCGTATAGCTGGATCTGGATTTATCATTGTGGCTCTAAGGGTCAGTTATTGGCGGCGGGTGGTCATGGCTCTATTGATATATCGGTCCCAATGGCGAAGCTCCAGGCTGCTTGGACTGGTATCTCTTATGCTGTTCGTCATTTGGACTATCACCGATTAATCATTGACGGAGACTCTATGACGATTATCAGGTGGATTAGGCATGATGAGGATTCTTATTCTATTCTTAATCCCCTGCTCAGAGATAATCGGGACTCTCTTCAGGCTTCTTGTTCTTCTGTGATTCATCATATCTATAGGGAAGCGAATGCTGCAGCTGATTGGGTAGCTTCTATGGTTGCCCGTTATCCCGGTCAGTGGGTATGGCAGGCTGATGTCCCTTGTCCTATTATCTTTACTCAAATCTTGTATTCTGATAGCTCGGGCTCGACTCGCACCGGAGTGGTGTGATCGCCTGCTTGTAAAAAAAAAAAAAAGCGGCTTTGGGTAATGGCTTTAGAATTAAAGTACTTAAAATCGCAAGCCATCATAAAATTCAGGGTCAGCCAAAAGAGTCATGATGCACCATTTTGCATACAGAGATCTTTTAATATTCTTTTCATTCTTTCTACCATGTGTACAAGGCAAGATTCAGAGGATCTCATGTGCCAGGATCCTTTAATGTGCAGAACATTAGAAGGGTGAGATGTCAAATAATAAAACTATTGGATGAGATTTTTCTCACTTAGTGAGTGGAACTTGCTTCTGTGTAAATAAAACTTATATTAAGTGAAAATATTTCGTCAAAAGACATAATACAGATTTTCCTCTAGGTTTGTGACTTAAAATTATCTTAAGTGAAACTAAATAAGACAGTACAGTTAGGGCCTTTTTATTTAGGAAAACTATAAGAGCTAAGTTAATATTGGTAGGAGGGGGAGAGGGAGATCCTGATAGACTAAATGATATGGAATTTGGATATGACATTTGCATGGAACTTTATATAGATAAACCACTTCATCAAGTGAATAGGATCATATTGGTGAAGATGACATTCTGGAACCCCTAGTTGCCCACCAATAAAGGCATGCACAGTACTAGATAAACCCACATCTTCATTGTATCATTATCAAGTCTCCTATAATTCATCAATTACCATCATTTATATAAATGAAGCAGTTATGCAGCCAACATTCGTAATAATAAACTACCTCTACAATGACCACCCATATATACTAGAGGATTTCTGCAACAAGACAACATATGGAGAGTAAAAAAGGTCAATCACCATAACTCACACATTAAAAATGAGCGTAACATGCATGCCATGATACCAAGAAATTGAAAAAAATGGAAGAACTAATTTTACATATTCAAAAAGTTCTCAGTAGTTTCCAGCTCATTTGGTGGCACTATCTTACTGCATGCTAAAGAATTAGTGCTTAAATAGCCACATCTGAACTATTTCATCAGAAAAATGTCAGAACCTTCAAGACAGAAGAATCAAGTTGGAATTTTGTCTAATTGTAGTCAACAATTCTACAAAAGGATCAAGAACAACAAAATCTATCTGCTTGTTTATAAGCTTGAATTGTAGCACTCAAATTATTAATAGATTAATAATAAAAATGGTTGCAGATTTAGCTTCTTCATATTGGAAAGACTTTTAATTATGTGCAACATTAATAAACAACTGTATACCTGTGTTGGTTAAGGTTTATGTTACCACAGAAGAGAAAAATTGTTCTTCTTTTCAATTGAGCAAGTGCGCGCGCGCGCGCACACACACACACATATATATATATATATATATACAACATTATGGAAGCTCAACTAGGAAATATATCACTAATTCCTAGAATCAAGCCATTCCTACAATCAAGCTACTGATATAAATAACTCCAATCAAGCTATTCCTATAATCAAGCTACTGATATAAATAACTCCTACAATCAAGCTATTGATATACCAATTTACAGCCACAAATCTTGTAACACTCCCCTTCAAGCTGGAGTATAGATGTCAATCATGCCCAGTTTATTACATATGTAAGAAACCCAATTTTCATGAAGAGCTTTCGTAAAAATGTCCCCTAACTGTTCTCCAGTCTTCACGTATGCTATAGAAATCAAGTTCTGCTATATTTTTTCACGAACGAAATGACAATCTATCTCAATATGTTTAGTTCGTTCATGAAAAAATGGATTCAAAGCAATATGAATCGCTGCTTGATTATCGCACCATAGCTTTGCTGGAATCGAGACTTTAAGACCAATCTTAGTTAAGAGTTAAAAAATCCACATAACTTCGCACACAAATTGGGCCATCGCTCTATATTCTGACTCTGTATTAGACCGAGACACAACATTTTACTTCTTACTCTTCAATGAAATCAAGTTGCCAGCAACAAAAACACAATAGCCAGTGGTGGACTTTCGATCAATTTTAGATCCTACCCAATCTGCATATGAAAAACACACTATATTTTAGATCCCGATACAGTATCCCTCATCTAGGAGCTTCCTTCAAATAACATAGGATTTGTTCCAAGGCTGCCCAATGATGTACTGTTGGAGAGGACATATTGACTTACAACACTGACTGAGTAAGCAATATCAGGGCGGATCACTGTAAGATAGTTCAGTTTTTCAACCAATCTTCTATATCATTCAGGATCATCAAAAGCATCTCCATCTTTCGTGAGTTGCTGGTTAGGAAGCATAGGAGTACTACATGGTTTAACTTTCAATTTTTTAGTCTCTGTTAATAGGTCCAGAATATACTTCCTCCGAGATAAGAAAATGCCCCTTTTACTTCTTGACACCTCAATTCTCAAGAAGTACTTTAGCAGCCCCAAATCTTTAGTATTAAACTGGCTCTGTAAGAAAAATTCAAAGATGAAATTCCTTGAGTATCACTTCCAGTGATGACGATATCATCTACATACACAACAAGTAGAATAATGCCACATGTTGACTGCTTATAAAATACTGTATGATCAGATTTGCTTTTACTCATTCCAAACCTCTCTATTGCTTGACTGAATTTTTCAAACCAAGCACGGGAACTCTGTTTCAATCCATATAGTGATTTCGAAGGCAACAACCTTTATAGACTCCCCTGAGTAACAAACCCAGGTGGTTGCTCCATATACACTTCCTTCTGAAGATCCCTATGCAAGAAGGCATTTTTGATATCAAGTTGATAAAGAGGCCAATTATATGTAGCCGCCATAGAAATAAAAACTGTATTAAAGTCAACTTGGCCACAGAAAAAAAGTGTCAGAATAGTCCAGACCATATGTTTGTGCATAGCCTTTAGCTACTAGGCGAGCTTTTAAACAAGCCACCGAACCATCATAATTAAATTGATAGCAAAGACCCACTTGCACCCAACAACTTTCTTAGTAGTAGGTAGGTCTACCAGATCTCAAGTACCATTCTCTATTAAAGCATCCATCTCTTCTAGCATGGCATCACGCCAACCAGGATGGGATAAGGCTCGGTGATCAGACTTGGAATCTCGACGGAGTCAAGAGATGCAACAAAAGAACAAGCAAAGGACATATGATCATAGTTAACAAAAGAGGAAATAGGATAAGTACATTGACATTTACCTTTTTGGAGAGCAATGGGCAAATCAATGTCACTGGGCATTGGATCCGATGACGAAGAAGAGACTAGTACCGGACTTGTCACAGGAGGATTAAAGCATCGAGAATAGACTTGAATAATATGGTTTTGGTTGAGGTCGTGGTGGTTGCTGTATTGAAGCAGTACTGGATTCTTGACAGATGATAGGATATGTTAGTAGATCATCATCCTTTTGTTGACATACAGGAACAGATGTGGCAGTAAAGGAAGGTGTTCAAGGAATGTAACATCAGCTGACACGAGATACCTATTCAGAAGAGGAGAATAGCACTATACCCCTTTTGAAAACGAGAGTATCCTAAGAAAACACATTTCAGTGACTTGGGGTCCAATTTGGAAACCCGCGGATGCACATCATGAACAAAGCAAGAACAACAAAAAATTCGAGGTTTAATATGAAACACAGATTTATTAGGGAACAAAATGTTATAAGGGATCTGATTATGAAGGATAGTAGTAGGCATGCGATTAATCAAAAAACAAGCTATAGAAACAGTATCAGCTCAAAACTATTTAGGAACATGCATTTGAAATAAAAAAGCCCTTGCTGTTTCAAGAATGTGTCTATTTTTTTCTCTCGGCCACCCCATTTTGAGATGGAGTGTCAACGCAAGATGATTGATGGAGAATCCCATTCTGACTCATGTAAATCTGACAAGAAACAAAAAAATTCTTTGGCATTGTCACTTCACAATGTTTGTCCAGACACATTAAATTGACTTTTTATTTCAGCACAAAAGGCTTGAAAATATGAAAATAATTCAGAACGGGATTTCATTAAATAAAGCCAAGTCATACAAGAAAAATCATCCAGTCTTGGACATAACAGGACATGGTCCCCAAACATCTGAATGTACAAACTCAAAAACATGACTGGCCCATTTATTGACTCGAGGAACAAAGACAAATGATGATTTTTGCAACCTGACAGGACTCACAATCTAAAAAGGATACATCACGAAACTGAGGACATAATTTCTTCAAAAAAGGTAAAGAGGATGTCCCAACCGATAATGAGCTTCAAAAAGGGATAAAGTACTGGAACAGGCAATAGTCCGGGGTACTTGGGTATCCCAAATGTACAGACCTCCTAATTCTCATCCTTTATCAATAATCCTCTTTGTCATAAGATCCTGAAACAGAAATGATCAGGAAAGAATGATACAATTAAGAGTACGAGTGAGTTTACTAACAGACATCAAATTAAAAAAAATTTGGCAAACTTAATACGGATGATAAAGACAGTGTCGGTGTGGGATGGATAGTGCCAGAGCTAAGGACAAAAGAGGCGAAACCATTTACTAAGGTGACAAAGAAGGTAAGGTGTGTGATTTAAAGGTAGAAAAGAGACTGAATTACCTGTCATATAATCTATGGCATAGAGCAAGAAAGAAGACATGCATTAGTTTTACCTGATTCGGCAATGGCAGTGATAGATTGAGAAAAATTCCTTAGTCTTCTTGGTATTGGATAAATTTTGTATACTCATCTGCAGAAATTGTAGTCTGATCGAAAGACAAATGAGTGTCACTAGTAGCTACAACATGGGCAGACTGAGATCCAAATATTTTTTCTTTTGCAATTTTCAACAAGTTCGTTTAGTGTGACTTAGTTCATAACAATAATAGCATACTACTCCCCCTATGTCTTGAGTGACAGCATGCCGACTGTTGTCATTTCAACCACTGTTACTTCCACCTCTGCTGTTATTCTGAGAATGGGGTCAGCCAATTGTTCCATTGTTATGACCGACAAATGCACTAAAATGCTTTACAGTAAGACAAGAGCACCAATATCTATGTGAAGTATCCTGGTAAAGACCTCTTTTAAAGAGAATATCAGCACTAGACAAAATCTATGATTTGACACTTTCAAATTGAGGACTAAGACCAGCAAAAAACTCATGACTGCCATCTGCTCACGCTAGTTTGCTGACTTTGATATTAGCACTAAAAGGTAACAAGGCATTCAATTCCTCATACGTATGTTTAAAGTTCATGAAATAGGCCCGAAGAGACTGATCCTATTGTTCAGTCCGATAAAATCCCTTGCACACATCATAAATACGAGAAATATTCTTTTTACCAGAATAAAGAAAAGCTAAATACTCCATCAATTCTTTCATATACTTACAATGAGTGACAAGACGAACCATCAATAGAATTATGAATTTGCCAAAATATTGAGCATTAGTTCTTAGCCATTCAGTACAAGTATTATCAATGGGTGGATCCTCAATTAGATGATTATCTTTAGAAATACTTTGTAGATAAAGTTGAACAATTTTGCAACAATCTAAATAATTAGATCTATTCAACTTCTATTCAGTAATTTTATACAATGTAGGAATTACGCTAGGCATAACCAAGTTCTTTTGTTCAGCCATTATAATCTTGAATACAAGAAAATACAAGAGAGACAACCAGCAAAGCCAATATAACAGAAGCACAAAACAGAAATGGCAGCAGATCTAAAATATATATCGCAACACACCAACAAGAGAAAAGGACTTTCCTAGTGACAGATAAGGATGACCCAAAACAGATAAGAGATGGTGCAACTCACAGGCGTAAGCATGTGTGACTCACTCGCCAAGAATTAGATGATCGACTTTTCTGGCCGACCAATCGGTAGTCTGCGCTCCAGATAAGAGGGGCAATGAGAATAGATTGTCACTCTAACAAGGTGACCCAAAAACGACAGCTACTCTTAAGGGCAAAACCTCAAACCAAAACTGCTCTCTTGGGCAGTCAAAGGAATCAAAGGAAAAAAAAATTAGTCTGAAATTTTGATTTTCAGCTCTGATACCATGTAACCAAAGAAGAGAAAATTTCTTCTTCTTTTCAATTGAGAAAGTGTATATATATATATACACACACACAATATTATGGAAGCTAAATTAGGAAAATATATCACTAATTCCTAAAAACAAGCCATTCCTACAATCAAGCTACTAATATAAATAACTCCTACAATCAAGCTATTCCTACAATCAAGCTACTGATATAATAACTCCTACAATCAAGTTATTCCTATAATCAAGCTACTGATATAAATAACCCCTACAATCAAGCTACTGATATACCAATTTACAGCCACAAATCTTGTATAATAGACATAGTGCCATTAGGCCTTTTGGTTGATCATTTGATCTAAAACAAATTAGTTTCAATCTTAAATTGATCAAAACCTAAAAAAAAAGGATTAATATATATAGAAATTATGCAATATCACTAATAGATTGATGTCTAACAAGTGAAGCCTTCACATGAACCCATTTTGACTGAAATTTCAATGTCCAAGAACAACTGCTGTTGGTGCTTTCTACAGATCATTGAAAAATTTAACACTTCTGGTGTCTTCAGTACAACTTATTGTCAACCAAACAACCATACCATAATCTGTTATATGCTTTCTCCATGTCTATGGAAAATCATAAGTAGGACCTTTTTATGAATAGTCAATCCACTACCATTGCACTTTAAGACTTGTCCATGCACATCAAGAACATTGCTATGAGCCTAAATGACTTAAGAAAATGACTAAAGCAAAGGACAACATCATACATTAGTGAAGGTACAACACTACATTCTCAATTTTTTCTTTGATTGGTCTTATGTGATGATATGGATGACATTGTTGTGCACTCAGCTCAATATCTCATACTTCTTTTCTGGGAAAGGGTTTTGCCATAACTTCATTTCACAACCTGTTGCATCAATATTGCAAATCTGCATATCATTGCTCTCACTTTATTCTAAAATAACCATGTTGCTTGCATGCTAGATGTGGATCATTAACATAAATGCTAGGTAAAAAAGCCAGCCTAATCCTTTCTAGTTAAATGGAAGAGATATCTACTTCCAAAGGCAAAAATATTAAGCTAAAAAAGGGCCTCCTCCTCAAAGATAGAATATCAATAATATTATTGTATATACATAAGATTGGATCATATATTAACACAATCTCCTCTGAACATGCAATGATCTTTGCCACATTTTCAAATAACCATATTGCTATTATATTATTTATATATCAAAGAAATTTAACTGATATTGGTAAAATGAAAAAAAAAAGCGCTTTTGAAAAGACAGATCCTTATCTAATACTACTTTACTACTCAACTCCGCCAAGACCGGTCCCAAGCCTGAATAAAGGAGGAGGGTCGCGTTAGGTAGCTAACAACCAGCATAAAACTCCGTTAGATCCCTAAAACATGAATCTACTAAATCAAACTATGTGAAGATCCTTATCTAATATAGGTCATAATTTGATTTTTATGATAGATTCTTAATTTATATCAGAAAAAATTCTGTGGCTAATCATGATATAACTTTTCTATTGCATCAGTATCACAAATCCCAAAATCCAATTTAACCCTTTAAAATTTCTTCTGGGGAAGATCTTTGTAATGAGGTCTTATTTTGTTAGCTCTCTACAGAGATTTACAAAGGTTTCAAAGATAAAGAATAATTGGTGAACCTTTTTTTCAATAAAAAATTGAAGTTAAATTAGATAAGATATAAGATTGGAAGAGGAAAAGAGATTACTTGGAAACTGAGCAATCCTCGAGTTGCTTGACGTTGTCCTCAGCACCACCAAATCCTCCCCCGACTCTTGCCATCTTTTGCTCCCTCTTTTCCAAATTCTTTCACCTTTTCTTCTAACCCAAAATCCTGTTAGTCTTTCCCTGCTGAAGAGATACAGCTTGTCATGTAATCGGTTCAGCTCAGCTCAGATTTGTTAGAACTAAGTTTAAGGAGCTAATGTCAGATTTTTCTTTTTTCCTAGCTGCTTTCCATCTAAATCCAATTAGATTAGGTGTATGAAATTCGGGACACTAGGAATTATACATGAAACCTTGCCAGGGCATTCAAAAGATATCAAAAAATTGTTATATAACCTACTGTAACAGCACATGCATTGCATGATACAATCATTATGATAAATAGAAGATTATTCCAATCAATATTGCACGACATCTCCTTACACATTTAGTCATAAATTGAGCTGAATGTCAAGAAGCAAGAAGCTTATTTGACATCAAATTTAAGAATATTTTCTTATCAAATACCAGACAAACGTGTCAGAACTCTTAATGGTCATGTAAGTTGGTGGAATAGGCCTAGCCTTTAAATTTTGTCTGAAAACATCCAAGATTCTTGCATGAAAATTGAAATGAAGGATTACTTTATCATATAAAAGTTGGGTAAACTATTCCACGAAGCAAATCATGGTTACTTTAAAAGATTTAGGAATCATAGAGTCAGACCAATCCTAATTTCTACCCAACCTAAGCTGGCCGTAGAGCTCCCAATACCGAGCAAGGATAGATAAAAGAATCAAGGTTAACCTATAGTTTGAAGAGATTATCGCCGAATCCAGATGCATTAAAGGGTCCACAGCGATCTCAGTCATTGTATGGACACAAAAGCTCGTAACATCAGCTAGACATTTCTTCGAACGGTGAGAATGCATGTGATGGTCCTAAAAGAAGTACCAACGAGTCGTTGGGATTGGAGAGATGGTATGCTAGTTTTATCGACCGATGATTGAGGCCGAGCGAAAACAAAAGGAGAGATGATGTGTGAGAGATGGGAGGGAAGGCAAGAAGCCAAGGAATCATCGTCGGTCAAATTAGAGAAAAGTACAATCGAGAACCTGAAGAGCGAAAAAAAAAAAAAAAGCTGCTGAGGGGAAGACGAGGGGCCATCATCGTCTTACCAGGATTTGGAGATTCCCAACCGCCTCCACACCCGTGAAGGAAATGAGAAGAATCGGACAGGGATTAGCCCAGTTTTATTTCACGGAGGTAGGAGTTGCATTGGGCGGAGCGGGGTCGAGCCGACTTCACATACTTCAATCGTGCTCCAATCTACATCGATTGTGGCTTGTTTTTATTTTTTATTTTTTTATTTTTATTTTTTTTGACTTACAGAGTAGCGGTTGGGCTAGTTTCAGAACTGGTTTGGTTGAAGTCAATCAAAATATAGATGGAAGAATTTTTGTTATGGTATGGCCAATATTTGGGAAATTCTATTTAGCCAGCACAAAATGCTTAGAAGCCCCTTATTTTTCTTTTTTTACTTAATAGCCCCCCAAAATTACTTAGTAGCCCCCCTAAAGTTAAAAAATACCTAAACTACCACTTTCCCCCTTCACACCCCTCCTCCCCATAAAATTGCTCAGCATCCCCCCTTCCGAC